>VCRD01001203.1:0-61173 GCA_006783055.1 Trinorchestia longiramus | reverse complement strand
CAGGGCAAAGGTACATGCTTGTTCTGCCAACAGGGCAAAGGTACATGCTTGTTCTGCCAACAGGGCAAAGGTACATGCTTGTTCTGCCAACAGGGCAAAGGTACATGCTTGTTCTGCCAACAGGGCAAAGGTACATGCTTGTTCTGCCAACAGGGCAAAGGTAAGGGCAAGGGCAGCTGCAGCAGCGCCAAGAAGAGCACCGGCATTGAAGACTACCCCTCCATCAGCAGGCACCTCCGCACCCTAGATGTATTCTCAGGTTGTGGAGGTCAGTGCCCTGTGTTGCTCCATTAGGTTAGAATAGAATAAGGCAATAGGAACGAGCCGTTTGGCCCATTCTTGGTTCAATACCGAAGTCCCATACCGAAGTCCATGCCGTAGGTGCGGGTTACCGTGTTATAGAGGCCCAACTCTAACAAGTGTTCCATTGATGTAGTTTGTCTACCTTATGCCGAGTAGCATTACGAGTTGATTTCTTATCAAACCGGGACTGAAGTCATTTACTATTTTTATGACCGCAGAAAATAATTTTGTTTTTAGAGTATCATCCTGAGTTACAGGTTTTTATTATTGAATGTTTTTTCAACAAAAATGTATCCTAATTAATTTTATGGTAAATAAGTTCACTTTTTCTTGAATTTATCGACTGTTTTCTTTGATTAATTAAGTAAATTCTACCTTCATTACTACTGGGAAATTACCTTACTAGGTCCCTGCTCCATGCTCGGTGAGGTTTGTATCATGTGATGGTCCACAACTTCTGGTGCTAATACATAATGGTTGGTAACACAGGGACAATGTTCACTTCCCCTCGTGTGTTGTGACACAATGTTGTGTCTGCGGTGGTTAAGCTAGAAATATAATAATAATAATCATAATAATGTGACTCACAAGCTGTCTTGCCCAATCGCCAGGTTTATCTGAAGGCTTTCATCAAGCGGGGGTGGCAGAGAGCTGCTGGGCAGTGGAGATGTTTGAACCCGCTGCCAACGCCTTCAAGCTCAACAACCCTCACGCCACTGTCTTCACTGATGACTGTAATCTGTTCCTCAAGATGGTCATCGAGGTGCGGGTCTATATCACTCGGCAGAAAAAAATTGAATCAAGACTTTTTCCTAAGCATAGTTCTCAGTTTTAAAACTAGTCTTGTCTTGATTTTCATGACCAAGCAAGGGAATAAAGGGAGTATAATCTATGTTACATATATAACCCAAGTAAAAGTTATCTGGAAGCTTCAGTGAAACCCTATTTCATGAACATTTTTGGTTAAGAAATTATTTTCGCATTACTTTCATCAATCTGTGTATAATATTTCAAGTATCATGTGCCAGGTAACGTGTACAGCCATTTCCGATTTCAACTACTGTGTAATTCTTCTCTTATTTGCATTGCAGGGTAAGAAGTGCAACGAGAAAGGCCAGGTGCTTCCACAGAAAGGAGATGTGGAGCTTCTGTGTGGAGGTCCGCCTTGTCAAGGTTTTAGTGGCATGAACCGCTTCAATTCCAGGCAGTATTCGCTCTTTAAGGTGAGACCCTGATGGTGAAGATCACCGCTCCTCGTACGTTGCATTTTCCTCTTGTCTATATTTCTTCATTAGTCAAAAAGTCTCAAAAATTTCTCTTGGTTTGTCTAATCTTTTTTTGTGAGTGCTGTTCATCTTATTTATTACGTAGGGATGAGCTTGTAATTGATAAAACCATGTGTTCTGTTGAACGTACGTGTGTACTCAGAATTCGTTGGTGGCGTCATACTTGTCGTACTGCGACTACTACCGACCTCGCTTTTTCGTGCTGGAGAATGTGCGCAACTTTGTGTCGTACAAGTGCGGCATGGTGCTTCAGCTCACACTGCGGGTGCTCGTACAGATGGGCTACCAGTGCACCTTCGGCATCCTGCAGGCGGGCAGCTACGGCGTTGCGCAGACCAGACGCAGGTCCGTAATATTTCACGTGTCCATCACCAATTATGTGTTCATAACTTGCTTTGTTTTGAGATAATGGCAGAATTTCTAATGTACTATCGTCATTTTTTAGGTTACTTTTAGCTGTATAAAAAGCTAGAAGTACCTAAATATTCTGACAGATTTTCGTCGCCTGGAAAGTTGAAGGCTTTCCATCGTAATATCAGCTTAGCCAGTTGGAATAATGATGGATTTAGACAATGTGAGGCTTTTGTAATCCTCTTATTTTGATTCAATTTCATATATTCTGTAAGCGATGCCCATACTTCGTTCTGGTGCCCTTCATCGTGTTGAGCATAGTATTCGCTCGTAACCAATAGACTGTGTGCAAATTTTCTAACTCGTATGTCCTTAACCCTTAAATGCATGCGTTAAGTTTGCAGGCTAAAAAAAGATGAACATTTTTTAAATTATAAGCCAGGCAATAGAACTATTTATGTTTTAAATTCTCTGTTTGGATACGTATCAATAATTTAACTACTGTAGATACAGTATAAGCATATCTGATGAATAACCATGAGAATTCGGTTTGTATTATTCATAATATGCAGTTTATTTAAGGGTTAAGACTATGAGTGTTTTTTGGGTGTGCGTGACAGAGCGATCATACTGGCGGCAGCGCCTGGCGAAGAATTGCCCTTGTACCCTGAGCCGCTTCACTCCTTCGCCCCGCACGCCTGCAGCAACTCTGCTGCTGTGGCGGACGTCAAGGTGAGGTCCCGCTCCCCTCGACTGGTCTTCTATTCGTAAATTCCTTTTTGCATCTAAATTTTTGCTCATGGCAGGCACACTTAATGGTGACTGGTGCGTTTGATGGTAGCTGGTACACTTTATGGTGGCTGACACTTGATGGTTGCTGGTGCACATTTTGTTGGCTGGATCACTTTATGAAGGCTAGTACACTTTATAGTGGCGCTCTCTATTGGAGCTGGCGCTCTTTATGGGTGCTGGTGTTCATGGTGACCCTTCTTTATGGTGGCACATGTTATTTTTGTTGCGACTTAATGCGAATGGATGAAGTTGAAGGAGCACTATAAAGGTACCAAAATGTGTACCTCAAAATTAAATGCGTTTTAGTGTTAGCCTGCCAGCATTCATAACCTTGATTGGTTGGACTTCCATCATGTCTGTTTTGCTTTTGGCTGCTTATAGAAAGGTGTAACTGCTTCTGGGGGTATACCAGCGAGAGTTGTTCTAGCTTGCCGCAATTACTTGACAAATTCCTCACTCTACATGTGGATATCTTTGTGTAGGTGACTGTGACCGTATCATGCGTGAAAAAACGAACGTGTCTTTGATGGCTTGCCTGATAAGGAGGGAGAGCTGGGATGCATGTTATGTTACTTGTCTCGTCTGCACAGACGAACAAGTATACTCTTGTATAATGCCAAGCGTAGGTGCTTCTATTTTGATGTGTTATTGTTTATCTTGGTTTATGAGTGTGGACTTCGTGATGTATTAAAAGCAACTACATCGTATGTTTATTTTTAGGAACAAAAATATTTTAATATTCCGACCTCACGTTTTAGAAGAACTATTAAATACCAAGACGAGATTCGAAAGAAAACGGACAGCAATGTGTTCATATTATGAAGATACTGAAGAACTTTAACCCTTGATATCGAATTCCCTTGGTGGGCCCTGCGGTTAGTTCAAGTTATTGTTCAGAAGTTGCACGGTAGGTTCACAGTATCTGACTGTACACTGTGCCTCCAGTACAAGAACAACTGCCGCTGGAGCGTATGTGGGCCCTTGCGTACCATCACCGTCCGCGATGCCCTTAATGATCTCCCGCCCATCCCTAACGGCGGGGGCCGCGAGAAGGTCCCGTACTGCACTGAACCTGAGTCTCACCTGCAGCAGCTGGTGAGTGCCCTGTTGTTATTCAACTTGCAGCAGCTGAGTGATGAGTGCCCTGTTAATCAGCTTGCAGCAGCTGAGTGATGAGTGCCCTGCTGTTCAACTTGCAGCAACTGAGTGGTGATTGCCCTGCTGTTCAACTTGCAGCCGCTGAGTGGTGATTGCCCTGCTGTTCAACTTGCAGCCGCTGAGTGGTGAGTGCCCTGCTGTCCAACTTGCAGCAGCTGAGTGGTGAGTGCCCTGTTATTCAGCTTGCAGCAGCTGAGTGGTGAGTGTCCTGATGTCCAACTTGCAGCAGCTGAGTTGTGAGTGCCCTGATGTTCAACTTACAGCAGCTGAGTTGTGAGTGTCCTGTTCCATCTAGTGGCAACACTAGTTAGCAGAGTAAGTAGTAAAATCCTGCATGCATTGTCAGCATAGGTTGTCGGGCTGTCAGTCATTGCTACAGTGAATGTGTTTGTAGTTAAGCCAGGAACTTAATAATAAGAACGACACTAATGAGAATAATATTAATACAATGAATGTGTTGGTGGTGCAGTTGCGGGGTAGAAGCAACAGCGAGCAGCTGCTACTGGACCACATTTGCAAGGCGATGTCTGAGCTCGTGGCGGCGCGCATGCAGCACATCCCCACGGCGCCTGGCAGCGACTGGAGGATGCTGCCCAACAAGCCTGTCAGACTCTCAGATGGCTCCTGGACCAAGAAACTGTGAGTCATCCATTAATTGATGTTTTAACCCTTTCACCCCGGAGTATATTTATGTGTGGTATATATGCGTGCCATCCGGGGTGAAAGGGTTAAACGTCTACTCATACAGACGAACATAACTGAAACCTTTAATAAATTTACTCTAACTAAAGAACTGTTGGGCTAACTGTGACAAATTAATTTTTATGAGAATATATTCATGTATATTTATATATCTTATCCAGGTTAGAAACTGTCCGGAGAAATTACCTCAAGTTCTTTGCCTCGCTTCATTTACTTTACTTGGTGATGTTCAAATACGTTGAATCATTTCAGATAGTTTCTTTGTGTTTCAGGGAGTACAACCATGATGACAAACGCAACGGACGGTCAAGCGAAGGCTTGCTGCGCGGTGTTTGTGCGTGTGCCAGCGGGGGAACGTGTGACCCGCTGGACAAGCAGCACAACACTCTCATTCCCTGGTGCCTGCCTCACACCGCCAACAGACACAACAACTGGGCTGGACTTTACGGCAGGCTTGAGTGGGATGGTTTCTTCTCGACCACCGTCACCAACCCTGAACCCATGGGTAAACAGGTGAGTTGTAATTTCTTCTTTTTTGAGTGCAAGTGTTTATCTCACTGCTGGCTGATCTGCGGCAAATGGTGATCGACCAATCCGGGTAATAAGAAGTGTTGCCTTTATTGGCCACTCAGTGGTAAATACTATATTGTTGTCCTCGACGATATACCTTGCAAAATTAGCGGTCCTCATATATTCCTAGCCAGTCGCACAAAATCAGTAGTACTTCATTGATAAGACTTCTGATTTCATATTTTTCCTTCTATTTACGTTTCTATTTTGTATCATTTTAGTTCATCTTGACTAAGTATGCACTACACACAGGGTCGTGTGCTGCACCCAGAGCAGCACCGCGTGGTGAGCGTGCGCGAGTGCGCCCGCTCGCAAGGCTTTCCAGACTCTTATCGCTTCTACGGCACCATCGTGGAGAAGCACAGGCAGATCGGCAACGCTGTGCCGCCACCCATGGCCAGAGCTATTGGTCTGGAGATTCGCAAGTGCATCGCTCACGTCGAGAAAAACTTGAAAGAAGAGGATGGGGCGCAGAATGGGTTGGATGCAAGAACCAGTTGAGGTATGGATGTTGGTTTTGATAATGATCGTAACGAACTTGATTGTTTCCAAAATGAGTGTTTTGGCTCGAAGTTATATTCATTGCCTTTCTCGATTGCTCATGTGGGAAAAAACTGATAAATAGTTTTCTCGTATTATTGCTTGGAGGTGCAACAAAGATGTTTAAATCGTATTTAGTCGTGCACCTTTAAAAAGACACATGTCTACTTACGACCATTGACTACGCTTACTTCTTAACAACCTGCATCATTCAAGGTAAATACAGGTAGGTACCACCATGTGATTCTTATTCATTGTCATTAGATGTATAATTTTATACAAATTTTAGTACAAACTCAACTTTATGTAGTTTGCTTACAGTATGTAACTACTGAATTTTGAGCTATTTGTCAACTATATTGCACTCATTTTAAACCCATTTTGAGTTCATGTAAATTTTATCATAATTGTGCTGTCCTTGTACTTACGATGTTACGACCGCTCTGTGTACTAATTTTTAAATGCAACTCTTCTCGTAATGTGCAACTCCGTTTGTGTGGAGCTAAATTTTATGAAGCATTTTATCTCATTTCGATTTATGCGCTTGAGGGCTACGATGTATGCGAATTTTACAAAATGTTCACCTCTTTGTAACCGGTTGCATAGCTTCAAATTCCTAAATTTTGGGCAGGTTTTGAGACCTTTGAGAGAACTCGTAATAAATTAGAATCTAATTATAGCTTTTTTCTGAGAACCTGTTTCAGAATTTTATGATCTATTTTGTTGGAAAAGGTGAGTACGCAAGCTTAAACTAGCTGAAGTTAAGTTAGGTATAGTATTTCACCGATATGTATGTCGTCGAGTTATAATGATTTATCTTGTTATTTGTTGTAAACTTATAAGTTTTCGATAACCATCCTAGATTTTAATTTCACCACCCTCTTTCTTTCTTTATTTCTTTCTTTCTTTCTTTCTTTCTTTCTTTCTTTGTAGTGCACTCTGGTTGTGTGACCTATAATATACATCTGGTTAGTTGTTCTAACACAGACAGAAAATGTTGAGCTGGTTTTTTTCATGTGCTGTAAAATTTCAAAGATGTACTTGCATTTTAATCATGTTTTTATGAAGTTTTCTCGATTTTTGAGATCCGTTTATTGATATTTGTCACAATGGTCAAGTGTATTCATGGTAATTTATTTGCGTTTCATTAAGTGAGGCTTATAATGGAAATGTTTATCGTCGTACATTTTTCTTAATTAATCTGTTTGCGTAACGATATTTTCAGTGTTCGAAGACATGCGCCTTAGAGTAACATCATGGGCATGGGACTTGAGTATCGACCCAAGAATAGGCCAAACGGCTCGTTCCTATTGCCTTATTCTGTTCTAGGTTATTGCGTACACTATCTCCTGAAATTCTACAAACTATAGCTTAGGTATGGTACTGATTGTGCTTCTCCATCAGCGTATTTTGGAGGCTTGCGTTCATCATGGATGTGTGGAGGTTTTCATACGCTACACTAAGAAAAGGAGTACGCTGATAGTGCCTGTCTTCGTCAGTTTATCTTGGAGAAAATAGCTCTCCTTGACTGTCACCCTAGCTACTCACCACAGAACGGGCAACTCTGGTGGGTTCAGGGATGTAGTTACGTAGGATTTACGTCTTCATTTCTAATCATCTTCCTCTCTCAAGGGGGATGATTTCGTTCTGTGAACTCGTGCTTCAGTGTATTATATATTTTACCTGTTAGTTACTTTATTTTCAAATTTCCAGATATTTTTCTTTACGCTAAAACATATGAAAGGAATGCGATACTTAAGCCTTGGATGTAATAATTGAATACATTTACTCCATTATGTGCTACTGAATACAGTGGTACCTTGTTTCTTAAATTCAATTCGTCCCTGGATGCGGTTCAACTAGCGAAAAGTTCGAGTAAAAAACATTCGTTGTCTTATAATAGAAATAACACGTTCCATGACCCTCGAAGCGCAAATTTTAATCTTTGAAATTTGTTGTAATTGTACAAATAATTATATATACAATTTTATTTTATCAATACTGTACTGTAATTAGTATTAATAATATTAGTAAAATTTTAAGTGAAAGAAGTGTCAGTATACTAACCTGAAAGAGCATGGCTGAGGAAAAAGATAGTGGGGGATTTGTCGAGCCTTTTGAAAAATAGATCACGGTATGTACGCGTTCAAATGCACGAGCATTTCAGCTCTGATATTCAAGTAACGGAATCACTGCTATACTGTATTTGTTCCATGTCATCGAAAGGAACGATTACCTCCTGTGTTGCTAGAATTTTGCCATTGAAAACTCGAGTTACTGCCGATATTGATAGTTGGAGCGTCCTTTGCACTGAACCAAATTTATACAACACGTATTATATAATTTCTAGAGAAAAAATTTTGGGCCTTCGTATAAAATTACTCGAAAACACAGCAAACTGCCCCACTCAAAGCCGCTCTCATATCAGCAGGAAAAATATTCGTGCACCACGAATATTGAACCTTTATTATATTGGTTAGCTGCTGAGATTGCTCTTGTTGTGGCTGCGGTGGTTAAATTAAGAATATGATGATAATAATATACTGGTTAGCGCGACTTTCATAGCGTGCGTTCTGCGAAATATTCAGACTTGGAATGTTTAGGACGCTATGTTTGTGGCTCTGTTGTCATGTGTTTCTATAAAAGTTATTTAATACGTGGGACGTATCCCTCTTGTAAGATATAATGCAACATTGGCTTTAAAATGACATCAAATTCTTGAAACCTGACCAAGTCCATTGGTTTGTGTGTAAGAAGTGGTAGACTTAACTACAAATATTCGATGTCATTATAATTTATAATATTCTTTACGAGGTACAATACAAGCGATGCTTACGGTTGCACTACAGAAGCACCGCTCGAAAATGTGTGTACTGGACACAAAAATAGAATCAATTGTTCATTCCGTAATAAGTCAGTACAACGCAGGTTACAAAATAAGGGTTTTCAACAGCGAGGCTATGATTTTAACATCTTAGAAATAAATATATGAATCAAACTAACGCTTTCAAGTAACGATTACGCCAGTATCTTGTCGAAATGCAGAGAATGAAGTATTTTGCTCGAAAATATATTTCGCGTTTTAATTTTGACGTAAAAGGCACATTCGATGCGTCTTTGGGAATATGCTCGATCTTTTGCGAGCGTGAGTACTTTTTAACGAAGTTAAAATGTATCTGGGAAATTATCCTTCGTAACCTAATCAACGTGTCATTGTTTTAGAAGATTATATTATCTCTTTACAGGATCATTTCCGGACAGTTATATCTACGACACTATATGCTCACCTTTGAACCATAAATTTACATTTTAACCATAAGAAAATTTATCATTTACAAACGAAAACCTTTGATAATCAATAAAATCTGAACAAGTTAAAGGCCACGAAGTGCAGTTATAGGCAGAGCAAGACGTTGGAGCACCAAGTGGTTGGTATTGAATGAAATTTTTTCGAAAAACTAGTGTCAACGCACTTATTTTTTTTTTTTTGAACAATTTCGCAAAGGCAGAATAAAGAGCTGTCCAGAAGTCATGATGTTTGAAATTTGGCTGATGGAAGTTAAGAAGCTTGAAATTTAGGTGTTGGAAGTCAAGAAGTTTGAAATTTAGGTGTTGGAAATCAAGAAGTTTGAAATTTAGCTGTTGAAAATCAAGAAGTTTGAAATTTAGCTGTTGGAAATCAAGAAGTTTGAAATTTAGCTGTTGAAAATCAAGAAGTTTGAAATTTGGCTTTTGGAAATCAAGAAGTTTGAAATTTGGCTTTTGGAAGTCAAGAAGTTTGGTGGCAGCAGTAGTCTTCTGGAGGAAGGTACTCATTGCACAGGTAGTTGAGGATCATGTGTATCGCAACAACCACAGCCTCGTTGTTCGTGTGTACCCGGTCTGCGCAGTCCCAGGACCGTCTGTACAGCAGGCGTGGTTGCTTTGGCAGTTCCTCTGACCATAGAAAAGTAGTAACCGATTTTGAAATAGCTTTTACTGAAATTGACGTTCATTTTTTTATTGTTTTATAATCAATTTTCCTAGACGTTGAAACACGTTATCCACTCATTTTCAAAGGTAATATAATTGGGAACCGAAGATGCTTCCTTCTTGGAGTACATATTCTTTTCGATAACGCCTGTTCTTAGAATGTTTTCAGTGAACAGTGTATGAACTAATTGTGCAAACTAACTCAATGAACACTAACTAAAAGCTTACCATGACTGTATGGAAATTATAACTAACTTAATATAATACTAACTGTATAAATCAATATGAGTTTAAACTACAGTTGTGTATGAAATTTTTACCGGAGACATTGTGAATTCACAATAATTATTTAATGCAGGGGGGTACGCCGAAGTTTGGCGTACATATACCAATCTTTTAGTAGAAATAGAATTTTTCTTTAATTTTATGAGTACGTAAAAGCCAATGTCGACCAAATTGTTCACTGAGAGTCATAGTCAGTGGATAATGACTGAGTTTGCTGCAAGACCTCACCAACGATTAAATTTAAGTTCTGCATCAAGTACACTTCGTTGAAAGAGCAAGGAATAAGTATCAGCCTAATGATTTCTGCGAGATATTAAACCACTTACAGGAACATGGCACCTGGAAAAGAATGATGAAAATGGAAGGCCACACAAGCGGCCAGCAGCTGATGAGCTTGTTCAAAGAGAAGTGAGTAAGAATCTCACTAGCTGAATTTGTAGAGACAGAATCCATTGTCCAATGACACAAGTTATCGAGAGCTGAAAATTTGAAGAAACTTATAAGTGAACTGCAGGAAAAGGGAACACGGAAGACTTCGACGTACCGCTGCTAGCTTACACCGCAGGGTTCAGGTCTGCATCAATAACAATGGGTTCCATTTTGAAGCTAAAATTCAACTTTTGACGTTCAATACACTAAAATCATAAAAGTACGATTTTTCACTATTTTTTCAAATTTTCAGCTGAAAAGTGTCGCGTGATATTGATTCGATGGGTCGTTTCAATCGTTAAAGTCAATCAAGTCAATTAAGTCAATCGTTTTCAATATACAAAGTGTAATAATTCTGAACTAAATGAAATAACGGAAGTTCTTAGTAGGTGAATCGATTAACACCAACTGGATTGAGTAGGTCAAGCTCATACCTATCCACCCAAGCCAACAGGACGTTGTAATAAGGATGTAAACTAATAAAGGTGTAAACTAATAAGGGTGTATACTAATAAGAGTGTAAACTAATAAGGGTATAAACTTGAAAGGATGTAAACTAATAAGGGTGTATACTAATAAGAGTGTAAACTAATAAGGGTGTAAACTTGAAAGGATATAAACTAATAAGGGTGTATACTAATAAGAGTGTAAACTAATAAGGGTGTAAACTTGAAAGGATGTAAACTAATAAGGGTGTAAACTCGCCTGAAGTGAGATTCAGAGTTGCGCAATCACTGATGGATGCATAGGCCACAGGCTGGAGAGAGTCCCACACCGGGATACCTTCGCTGTTGAAGGCCTTCATTTGGGCACTGGTGATCCATTCTTGGTATTTGTTGAACACACTACTGCTTAATATTCTTTCGACTGTTGGAGAAGAGAAAACATTGTTTATTGATATTTGTCTTTAAAGGTGGGGCAACGAAGAGGATGTACGTTTTAATGACCTAAATATTAAAGAGATGTAATTTCCAGTGATCGTTTTTTCAATGTGCGAGAAAGTTATAATAAAAATCGTTCACTTCGCAGTACTTCCTATCTTACCGGGTGTTCAGTAATTCCTGTGTAACAAAGAATAAATAGTCATATGTAAAATAATTGAAAATTTACACATTCTATTCAAAATCCTCTCCGTCTTCGTCGATAACAAGCTATAGGAAGAAAGAATGAAACTTGATTCCATCAGGTATACATGAACTATCCGATGAATTTTTTAACTCTTACAGCTAGTGGTATTTCCGTAACTACTAGGATAGGTTACAGTGGTAACTGATAGTGTAGCCTAGTGGTTAGTGATCCGTGTTTGTGTTATCATGTCACTGTTTCGAGGGCTTGCTTCTTCAGCTTCATTCTTGGAGAATGTTGTTAATGTCTTTCCTCGTTAGCATAATTTTTTTGCAAGTCTTGATTGAATTAGTGTCAGGAAATATTTTTGAAATATTCAATCGAAAATCGCTACGATGAAATTTGATCAATGAGTACAGCGATGTCAACACGGCGATTTTCGAGCACTAGTGGCTACTGTAAACCACTAAAACCTGTAGACGACGCTGTTTAAAAGGGAGCTCTATTTTATTATCCCTTTGCATTTCGACTTCCATCGTCTTTTACGCCGCATTCATATTTGAAGCTGTTTGTAATTTATTGAGGATGTATCATGAGACCCTGACGCTGTGTTTAATATTCCGATTTACTCTGCAGCGTAAATAACATACGTACAATATCTCAGGTTGAGAGTCATATTTCATATAGAAATCAGAGCAACAATCTCACTCGGTTGTAGAAAAACGTTGTCACTGATGGGTGGCGCCATAACCCACACGACGTCGGTCTTCTTGGCCACCTCCCTGAGGGTGGGCCGCAGTAGCTCGATTTGATCTAAAGTCACCTCGTCGAACACCTTCTGGAACTCGTATTGGTGGTCTAAACTCCATATGCCGGTACCTGGTGTAGTGTTGGTAACGTTACTTTAAGGCCACAGTGGAACCCTTACACTTATTTGCTTAGGTAATTTTGGAATAATTGGATATAAAATAATTTCTCTTATTGTTTTTTGTAATCCTTTTTCATAATACGTTTCTCAGTAATTTGTTTCAACAAATACAAAAATACTACTCGTACAAATAGGTCAGCGTCCTTCTACTTCATTAGGTTTGAAAATTTGAATTTGTGTCGAAAAAGAGTTACCTACTAACTTCCCAAAGAATTTAGTTTGCCTGCGCGT
Organism: Trinorchestia longiramus; assembly: GCA_006783055.1. NCBI lineage: Eukaryota > Metazoa > Arthropoda > Malacostraca > Amphipoda > Talitridae > Trinorchestia > Trinorchestia longiramus. The sequence goes on along the minus strand of VCRD01001203.1, from coordinate 48,561 downwards.
AATGATAGGAAATAATGAATGCAATTATATCTCTCCACTGGCATCCTAGGCGATGTCCTCAATGATAATGGCTTCAGTGCAACACTTTTGACTTATCAATGGTTCTGTTGGCATAATAACCTCTTATTTTGTGGTTCATTTACATATGTTAAATTTTCTTTAAATTCCACTAATCTGTTTTCCTATAGAACCACTAGCGCCTTCTTCACTCACGCTCTATTCAACGATATCTTAGTCAATGGCCATTTCTTTATTTATCTCATTTATTGGCCGGGATTGTACGGAACTTCCAAATAGATTTGTTAATTCTTATATTAAAATCCAATTTCTCTCAGTTCCGTAAATCTGATTTTCATCTATATAACTTTCCTTCTTTAATTTGTTTGTGTTTATATCTATACATATAACACGGCCATTTTTGATAGTAGAAAGTATTTTACCTTCATTTCTTAAATCTAATAAACAACTCGAATGACACCTCTTTGCTTAACTAAACAAATGTACAATTTGTAAACGCTTTTAAACTGCACTTATAGCTTTTCTTAATTGCGAATGAGTTGAAATACAGCCCAGCTCTGATGATTCGCTTTCAAATCACTGGAATAAACTTTCAATGCTCCTATTCACACATTTGTCATGAATTCTCAAATCTACGTTAAGGAAATTAAAGATATTTTTCCATGTAATGCAATGAATAAAACACAAATCTCATATGGCTTGGAACTTACGGTAAAAAGTTACTAGTCATCTTCCTTAACTTGCTACAAAAATGCTTATCAAACTCTCACCTAAAAAGATAATGTCAGGAACTTTATTTTTTTCCATGCGAGAAATGTTTCTTAGTCGTTCAAGAGGTTCACTTTTAAAAGTCTTTAGATTTTGATATTTTTCTCGACCACTTCCGTTACTTTCAACGAACGGTGATTGTGAACGAGTGTTGTTTTCAGAATGAGTCTGAATTTTAAAACTTGCATCTGGGTGTTCGTTAAGTACGGCGGTATAATTCAAACTCGGTTGACCCGCGTGCTTGCTAGAGTTACGCCGTGACTTGTTACGTTGAATCGTGTTCAAATTTAGTAGCTGCGACCGTTGCATGAGCCTGTTTTGAAAACGTTTTTCCGCAGCTGAGAATATTTTTTGGTTTTGGTAAGGCTGAGAAAGTGCGAGCTTTGTCTTGACGCCCATGAGAGACGTCCAGTAGAAGTCCACTCTCAAATCGGGCAGCTCTGTACTTCTTGCCTCGAATTCTCTTTTGTATTTTGTCCACAGGAAGTCAACGTCCTCACTTAAGAAATCGTCAACACCTATCACAGGACCCTGGAATATAGCGATATTATTTCAGTATGAGTAATTCAGAATGTATCACTCCTGCCCAGGAGATACATTATTAAGAAAAGTTATAAATAGTAAATCTATTGGAATAAGTCCCCGTTACTTAGAATGAGAAAATTATTGTAAAACTACTTTTTTCATTGAGCTCAAAAAATCTCCAAATGATTCCAACCTGATAGTGTTAATTGACCGATTTTTAGAGTCTCACTCTTAAGATAAGACGAAGAATGTACTCGTAAAAAAAATGTATTCTCATTGCAGACGTACCGAAATAAAATGGCCCTATCTTGAGCGACAAAATAAGAGAAAAACCATCCTTAAACTATACCGAATATAAAAATAGAGAAACATACATTTGTCTCTTTTGCTTAACACCTTGCATTTATGATCCAATTTTAATGCATGCCTTTACTTTCTTTCTCTCTGTCTCACACAGAACACTGCATCAGTAGGTTTAAACAATGCATAATTTAGCAGCGTTATGGTCTGTGTTTAAATTAAGTTCATGTGTGTGACAACAGACTCAAAAACGCAGAAGTTTTGCTCATTACTTGCTTTAAAAATTTTTTTTAAATTATCTGTTTTTAATGACGATTTTAAATTTTGACAATGATCCCTGATTGCCGACTGAGATGAAGAGGTGAGAAGACGAGTTATATTTCGTAAAATTGTCGATATCATCTTTGTTTGATAAATTTCTGGAGTATAGTACTATCAACTAATGACTGCATACATAAAATAAAATATAAAAATAGACACACCAACTTCACAAGCATTCCTTTAATCGTTCCTTGCTATTAAAAAAGATGTATGAAAAGAGAAAGGGCAGAGCCCATTGCTAGCTAATCAAATTATATGTACATCCTACTATTACATACAATGAATTCTTCAGTGTTATTTCAAGTAATTGGTGCTTATCCTAGTTTATAGACTTTTGATTATCTTAGTAAATACAGACGACTGAGGGAGAAATTAACGGCCTCATTTAATTGGTGTTTATCGTAGTTTATAGAATTTTAATTGTTTTAGAAAATACAGAAGACCGAGGGAGAAAGTAACGACCTCATTTAATTGCACTCTGATGTACACAGATTCTGCATCAAGATCACACGCAAACAAATTATTTATATTATTGACAGATCATGGAGGATTTCATTCGAGTTGTATACTGAATATTTCCAGTAACAGAAAGGTGTTAATAAAAGTACTAAATTACGCATAGGCTTGGACTATGAATATTAAAAGTTGATCCTTGGGCACCCCGTTTAGTATTGGCTTATGCGAGTCAAACGGTTAAATCGATCGGTATCAACTCCAGGGGAACCAAAACGAATGTTTCTCCCAACTGTGTTTGATAGAACAAGTACTTGAATACTGGTGGGCCTAGATCCATGAAATGGTTTTGTGAGAGGTACGATTCATTATCAGATAGCATCCTCACTGTAGTTCAATGGATTAGAACCGATTTTAACATATTAATCTAAATATGATGTATTGTATTTTTTAATCCTAAGCTATGATAACTCTTTCATAAACATTATCTCAAGCTCAATGCAGAGTTATTGCATCCCGTTTCTTCCCAAATTTGTATAAATTCTGCCACTGCTTTTTCTTCAGAACTCACCTCGAAGGTCGCAATGCGAAACTTTAAGTCTCTGAAAACGTCCAAAAACACTTCAACGAACTGTCGAATTCTGGAGTCTCCAACGAAGAAGGCGTGGGTAGCTTTGCCGTGCTTCCTCCTGTTGACGACGCACTGCCGCAGCTCAGCAGACGAATATTCGCGTAGCCGGCACGGCAGGTGCGGCAGTTGTCCATTCAGCTGCTTCAAACGCCCTCGCCCGGATCTCTGGAGGCGTATATAATACTGTATAATAACATTTTATAATGAAATACGAATCCGAAGTGTGAAGTGCAAGTAATAATGTCTTCCCTTCGTATGATCCTGTTTGTTACGAGTTCATGTTCAGTTGTGCCTGGCGAAAGTACTGTGCGGTATTCTAGTTGATACTGGTTTGCCATCTTTTCCAGTAGCAGAAAACGAATCTTTAAGATATTTTGGTAAAATTTAATCGCGTGATTTAGGTCAAGCTGATGAATGTGCCAAATCAAAAATAGAAGAAACGCGAGAGGTATTCATGAATTTATACTCATAATGTGCACGTTATTTTGCACGAACTTTTTGGTGCATATTTCTTTCTACCTGTTGCTGAATCTGAGCGATATCACTTAAACTTTAGTTCAATTGCAAGAGTCTCAAAATAGAAGCCAATTTTCACCACCTTTACAATTCTGGCCAATGTCTACGAACAAGAAATTGTTTCACTTAGAATCACATCATATTCGTCAAATTCAAGATATTGGAGCATTTAAAAATTTTTTTCTGAATGATGACTTGATGTTACAAGACGGCAAAAAAGTAACGTCGTGTGATAATAATTGGAGTAGCAATCGAGCCTTACAGATTATGTGGTTTAATAGCGGCAAATCAATAAATCAATAATAAAATCCCAAGAAATAGATCTATGTACCTAGCTATCAGACGAGAGACTAATGGGCAAGAGTAGTACGGTCAATAGGATAGCGCTCCTGCTCACTACTCCAACGAATGTTTATTTTTATTGGACAGTTCTCGAACTTACTTTTCAGCCACCAACCTTGGCCCGCTCATGACCAGACCTCAACCCTCTCAACTACTGCTTTTTAAGATTGATGGGTTCAGTTGTTCATCAACGTCAGCCCTCGTTAATTGAAGATTTAAAGGAACCTGAAAGTGAAACAGCGAAATAAATCGGCAATAAAAAAGTTCAAAGTGTGAATGTTGGACTTCAACTGAAGGGTTCAGATTTTCACTCACAAGAATGGATCCCCTTTTGAAGCAAAATTGACGTTGTGATATTTAATAAAATAAAATCATAAAAGTTCATTTGTTTTCGCAATATACAGTATTTCTTCAATTAACCGTTAAAAACCTTATTATATGATATTGATTCTATACAGCGTTCGAATTAGTAAAAACCATGAAAACTAAACAGCTGTTTTTTGCTTTGACAGTTTTTTGTTCTAAATCGTCTTATCAACGACCTGTTCTTTCAGATGCATGATATTTTATGTGCAACTATCGGCTCTTTATTTTTCAACTCATTTTTTGTACTGTTGGGTATTTGTGAAGTTCAGTCGCGTAGATAAATGACTTTCAGGAAGCGAATGTAAGACTTTTAGAGTCCTACATCATAACTTCGTAGCCACTTCATTGTATTTGAAACTTTCCGTTCACATATTGATCTGTTTCTATATAATTTTAACTTCATGTGTTTTTCAGTGCAAAAATATTCTCTACTAAGAAGAATAACATTGCTTCAAATTGTTTGTGATTTTCACTACCACATAGTCATGAGTAAGTGTCTGAAGCTGTTCGAGTCTTTATGTTCATTTACATATGGTTTAATACAAAGTATTGTTTCTTGTGAAACCTAAATTGGCGCCACTATGATGTTTTCCTCTTATCACTTATATTCACTATCTGTGTCACTCACCCGTTCATCAACTACCTGTGGATATTGATAATAATATAATTAAAACATCCTGATATTTTCTACATCAACTTTGATGGAAAATGGATTTTTTTCGCTATTTCTTTCGGTACAAAAGGCGTCACTCATCTTAGTAAGAAGTGTCATAAGGCACCAAATTTTATGGGTTTCTGATTTAAGAGCTTTTATTTCACGATCTTAGTATTACTGATAATTTAGTTTTTATCAGTTAATAGACGGTAATGTGGTGGTCATCTTTATGTTGGTTATTAGTTTGATCGATGAATCATTTTCCAGAAGTCTTCATAGTTTGATAAGCAAGTGACGTCCCAATAGGAAAACACATAATCCTACCCAGCCAGAACATAACTTACTAGCCCTCATTTTTGTGGCAAGTTTTGAAAATATCTTTGATGTTTTAGGAGGCGATATGTAGCTATTGACTGTGAAATCCAAACAGTTGCTAAAACGTCCCAAGGAAAAAGGATAGATGTATATGATAAAATCACATATGCACTACATTAAGACTTTTGTATAAAATACATATCTTTCAGTACACTAATGAACTCACCGAATTTGTCAGGTCACTTCTATTCTTTACATTGAATGTTATTCTTGGGATTTCAAAGGAGAGCACTGAATAAGCTTCTTGCCGGAGAAACGAACTTCTAATGTTAGGGGTTTTCAGTGCTCTCAGATAACCGAGAGTGTCAAGAGTTAAATTACTCATTTCGGGCCGCACGGCTCCCAGTGAAAATACTGAGAGGCACTTATTTTGTCGTGGCGTATTACTAGTAATATTCCTCACAGCAAACAAACCCTGATGACGGCGAAACTTTTGTTCTTTTTGCTGAATTCTTCTTTCATTTTGGATCCTGGTGTCCATGTATGGTTCAGGCATTCGTTTTATTTTCAAAGTAACTAAATTAGAAGGCAGGTGAAGAACTGTTAAGCCTAATACAAACACAACACACACTACCCCAACACACGCAGCGAACAGTAGTTGACAAGTTCGTACGTGGCCACGATAATGCGTTTCTTTAGGCTTCATTATTTTAAATGGTTTTTATTTTTACTCTTATAATATTGCACGGATTTTTACATAGAGCACAACAGATTCTACTGCATCAGTCGCTGGAAATGATTTTATGGAGGAAGTAATGAAGCACAGAGAGTAGTGCGGCTCACCAAGAACAGTACAACAGCTCCACTGTAAGATTATTGGATGAGTTTCCTGTTCGTTTATCCTCATGTAAGGCTAACGACTCCAAAGATTGAGCAGGAATGTCAACTATGCAAACAGTGTTCTTTCTCTTCTAGGTTCTACCTGAAAAGACTTGTAAGTTCTACGTAAAATTTTACTTTTTTCTTACAATACCGTATTACCAATTAACAACTCAACCAAACAGTATTTTCCTGACATTCATGTTTCATTCATTTTCATGATTAGGGTAATTTTTATCGTGTGATACTGCATGATACCTTGATCTCGGTTGAAGCGTATGAACATTTTAATTGAACCAATGACAGTATGAGCACGTATTCTGCAGATGGCTAAGCCCCCCAAAATTGTTTGAGTTTATCATCCACTAAGCACTAAACAAGCACGTTATCACCCTTTTCTCAACTCCAGGGCTTTCAAAAGAAATCTTTCAAGGCAGTACAAAACCCATTTGGGGCTCCTAAGACTTGCAAAATTATTTTTAAATCTTAGTTAGTTTGAAATAGTTCATATTTTTACTATATTTCTTTTTATTTATAGGTTTACATAATACGCATTTTATTGCATTGTAATTTTTAAAATTTTCCTTCAGTCATGGGCATCTCTGTAGCTCTCATATCCCGGCCAATGCACCTGCTGGGCTCCCCCTCATGGGGCCTGTTCAACTCTACCTTCACCGGAAATCAGTCTCATTATCGACCAATATTCACTTTCTTTTCTTCAACTGAAAACACCTGTCAACATCCAACCCTCATCAAACCATTACATACTGCAAGTATAGCGTAAATGTCGTTCGATTGTTCCTTAGCAAGAAAGTACAGCTCACTTCCTATGAAAGTGCAGATAATCGTCTCCACAAGCCGCTTACTTGCCTATTGGAAACGGCCAAATTATTTCTATGCTAAGAGTGTTATCTTAACGCATCCGTGACGTCTTACGAGTTAGTTTTCCCTTCTTAACAACTTGGTGCAATTTTCTTAATAACTGTAGATTTTAATGCGAAAACATTCCTAACATTCACAAATACAGGATACATTCTTCGGTGTACATTTGGGAAATTGCTGTTAAATAGCTGGACTAATTTCGCTGTCAAACTGTTGATTTTGTCGTACAGATAGACTCTCGGCGAAGTATTCGCAAAATTAGTCTCATTATCAGGCCAAATAAAGCTTGCGTAAATGTAAGATTCTCGTGTCTGGTGGAATCTTTCTGGAATTTTGTGTTTTCGGTCCCAAATAATGAACCAGCCAGTATACCAATTATTTTTTGAATACTGTAATATTTGAATTGCTGCAGTCTGGCCTCCGTATTCCTTCCTGTCATTAAGAAGTTGTTTTTGTTCCTCGTCAGTGTGACATTGTGGTCGACGCTTGAAGAAAACATTTCTAAGGCTAATGCCTGGTTGCTGGAGTTCTGCTTCGTGTACGCAGACCGCAGTTGTGCTGCCAACTGAACTGAAGGTCGCTTTTCTCTATAAAATTTTATCCACATGCGCTGTGGGGGCGTTCTGAGTTATTTGAATCATAAAGAAGATGTGACTTCAGGGTAAATACGAGAACTTGGCAATCGAGTCAAAAAGGCAATAAATAATTCGCGTAATCCGTAAAATATTTACCATTTATCATTGCCTTCTATCCACACTACCTCCTGACATCTAAGCTAATCTTTTCTGTAAACAAGCTGGTCAATCCATTTATGTAACTCTTAATACAATTCAATGTAAAGTAGTGTAACTCTTAATAATACAATGTGAAGCAAAGGGCCTTAATAGTAAAATTAACTCAACAAGAAAATGAAGTTTAATATCCGTACTCATCATGAACGAAAAAACGAGATCAGAATTGAAAAAGAAAAGTTTAATAGATAGAATGAATAAAATGAGAGAAAAAATACTAAGTCAAATCAAATCATGGAACCACGTCTAGGTGATGAGAACCCAGCTGGTTTTTGAGCCAAGGTTTGGGTTTGAAAGTCGATATAATTAATTTTATGTATAGTGTAATGGATGAATGTCTAATGTAGGGTATCATCAGGTTACAAACCTCTCTGGCTACGAACATATCGAGTTTCGACCAACCTTTACGAAAAAAAAATTCCCTCCGGGTTCGACTGTTCCTTCGACATAGGAAATCGACTAAATTCCTATTATTCCCAGGCTGCATAACAGACTAACGCTCAGTTGTTTTCGGTCACGCGCTTTGTAAAAATATTGCTCAGCAAAATAATATGTGTTCCGTGTTCTTTAAAGTGTAGTGTTTTTAGTCATTATTGTTATTAAGACGACTGAATAAGTGTGATTGCTTTTTGTTGGGGAAATGAAGAATTTTTTTTTATCTTAGCGTGATAATAGTGTTCATGCTTTCAATCATTCAGAGCAATACAATTTTGCAAAATTGACGCTCTGCACTTTGAAAAGAACAAAAGACAATCATGACGACATCTGTGACTCAATGAATGACTATATTAAACGAAACAAAGGTCTTGAGAGCGATGAAGGTTGAAAAATTGTTACTCGAGCAGGTAAATGAAAAGTAGTTACCTACAGTGTTCGTAAACTAATAATTTGTAAAAAGGTTCTACGTTTATAGAGGGAGTTGTTGAAAAAAACACCGAGTACAAGACCAGGAAAGGAAAAATTTAAAGCCCGTAGTGGGGAGTTTGAGAAAGTTAAACTTCGAAGCTGAATTTTCAGTATAAGAGTATGACGGCATGGGAAGGCTGCTAGTTCAGGCAACATTGATATGAATATTGATATTGAATTGAAAATATTGCTACGTATTGAAACTAGGTTAGGCAATATTGATACCATGACCAGCATTTCTCTGTCAAACTTTAAATCTTGCTTCATGAAACACCAAAATATCTTCAAGCATCTTTCCTAAACACGACGGTCGTAAGATTTCAACACAATTGAACCATTACGGAGGGTGTTGGGGCAGAGACAGAAAAGAAACAGATTTCTACCTCCATCATCGCTGAAACAATTGGCTAATGTTTTCGCTGAGGAATGGAACTGCATTTCATTGGAAAGTATTCACACTCTACGAAACTTTATCACGTAGAATTTAGACTTTCCTGAAGTATGCGACGGTAGCTCATCCTGTTATTAAAAATTAAATATTGTGTTTTAACAGGTGTTTGCATTGTTCTATCCAATTCATGTTTGTCATCTATACAGTAGAATTTAAATCCAGGCTTTAATTCTTAGCGTCAAACTGGAATTTAATTGTTGGATTCGAGGAAACATGAAAATTGTTGCAACACTGGTTTCACACCAACTTTCAAAAATTATTTATACAATGAAGCCTCAAAGCGATCACCCAACTAACTCTTAATTTGTATTCTTTTTGTTTCAAGATAATCAGTTAGCACCTCATGTGGGCAAACTCACGCTGTTCACACTTCCAATAGGTGACCCAATTCGAGGTGAAGAATACGTTCTCATTAAAAACTTCATGCCATCATTTGTTTCTCTGCGTCGTTAGGTTAGAAAGCAACAAGAGTCCCGCTCTAGGCCTTAATTTGATCAGACAAGTTTTGAATTCATATTAAAAAATACGAGTCATTGTGTGCAAAGCAACCTTCACTCAGCCCTTGGCGATGGCATGGCTTTTTGTCCAATGCCCTGCTCTCAGCCGCTGCTTTTTCACCGCTGCGCCTGACGCGTTCGTGCGTGTAAAATGTGGAAAAATTATTGCAAGTTTAGTAAAGCAGTAACCTTAAATATATACGTATGTATAATTGGTCATATGTTGCACTTGTATAGCGATTTCACAATTTTCTAATATACGCTCAAGTAATCAATTTATAAGCTGAGTCTGTAGAGGAAAAAGAATTTTAAACAATTTCAGCCAAGAATTTGTTGCTCTTCACTGTATATTGGGACCTTGCAGCATCCGTGATAAATGGACTTATAGAATGGATAGAATGGGCATTAATATTCTTAACAATTTCGTGTTACATGGGGATGTTAAACAGAATGAGCTCTACTGTATTTCTTATTAAGGAGTCCAAACTCATTTAACGTGACTTCGAAATAACACACCCTGCAACGTCATACATATATAGAATAGAATGAGGCTATAGGAACGAACCTTCTGGCCCATTCTTGGGTCGGATAATTACTTCGATAATTATTCGGTTGTTTACCCAAGTCCCATGCCGTATTTCTAGCCGCGTCAACCATGTCGGCAGCGGGATTCGAACCCGGGTCTTTCCGCTCGCAAGCAGATTCGCTCACCAGTCGACCAAGCTGGTGATAGTCATGGATTCGATGGGAATGACGAGCAAACTTGGTTTCTTAAGAGATTTTTTCTATAGCCCATAGTTGATTCTGAAGGGGTTTTGAGTTTCAAAAATTTGAAGGGAGTGTTTTTTTAATCTGAGCCAAAAAAAACGAACGAAATCTATCGGCAATGAAAATCGCTCAAAAAATATCGTACACCCATGCGTGACTTCTACGCTTGAGTAAATTTTCAGTGTGTTTCTAAAGCCTGAACTTTATTGTATGTTACGTGATTCTTGAAACGATAAAATCATTTTGGTGGTTTAAAGATGGAACTCGAAATAAGATCATTTACAGAATATGAGGTTGGAATTTTTTGCTTCATTCTTTTTTTTCGTTTTCACCACTATTTGAATCATTAAATAATGGTATCTAACCCTGAAAAATACAAGGTAACCTTTTGAAATCCTACATTTAGATGTTTCTTTTTCTTTGATTCTCACTATCATAACCCTGGACTAAATTATTTTTTGACGGAATTATGGCTTCCAAGAAGACGGTAGCTCATAAAAGTCATACTTCTTCCAGAAACAAAACGGTGTCATGACCATTGAAGTGAACTATCATTCTGTGTTCTAAGTCCACCACTGCACTACGAGGCTCAGTTTCTCTCTTTATCAATTCAGTACACGGTGTTTGCGAGCAGAAGATTGCGATACAGTGTAGGGCAAAGCAGCTGGTCTACTTTCTCTGACCACTTTCGCTCTCAAAGCCTACACGGCACTAAAGGCTCCGCTCTTCTTGTGTAGGAAGCTGTGCCTGCTTCTCCTCTGCCATAATTCCTGGTGAGAGCATGACTTCACAAGCTAAACCAATCCCCGTCACTTCCTCCGTCCCTGCATATCATCAACGCCTGCGAACAGTTTTTAGACGCTGAGGCAAAAAGTGTTGATAAAAAATTGCCAATAAAGCCATCATACATGATGCTCATCATAAATCTTTCTGGAATTGTTCGATTGGTATATTTTGCGATTGTTATTGCAAAACACTTACTCATTCAATTGATATTCTTGAGATCCTTACATAATGTTTCTACAGCAGAGTCTTTTTTAAGTATAATCAATTTAAGGCAGCACGCAATGTAGCATTCGTGTACGCTTTCAAGTTTAACTTGACATTTCTTTTCAAATAAAGGGCTTTTCTTTCGTGGGTAGCGGAGGTTAATATCATTCTACATTTTCTGTTATTTGAATGGTGCGTATAATATGAAATATGCAGGGTATTTATTCTGAAGTGGCAGCTCGCTGATCTTAACGATTAGCTCGAAAGTGTGGAACTAGCGCATCAGGTTTCAAAACTAATGCAGCTGACTTGAAAAAAGTCCATGTTACTTTCTACAGCAGTTGTATCCAGAATCCTGTCTTTCAGTACTGAAAAATATATTCATCTTATAAAATCCTATTTACCTAAGTACATATGTAAAATCCAGGGGCAAGCTTCCAATCGCACCGTCCTGCATGAAACTAAGCATGCATTGCAAAAAAAATTTTGTTGGACCTGCGTAAAATTATTGCATGGTCCATCATTTTGTCATCCTCCACTCTCTCGACACAAGCTGCTTGGGCACGGATGGCAGAGTCACATATTTTGTGGCCACAATGAAAGTCAGAACAAGTTTGAAGGCTCAGAGCACAATCGTGCCCACCGTGCACTTTCCCCACGTTGAAAGGCAAAACTATCGTGACAGTCGAGTAACATAGCTAAACGCTTATTCCGTCGTAGTTCAAAAAGTTCGTCGCAGTTTTTCGATATTAATTACATACGCCAACAACCTAAAACTGCCAAAGCTCATAGACGTTAATCTGTTTTTAGTTTAGGCATTTTTTCAATGATAACCTAAATCATTACTATTTAATATGTCAGGGTATGTTTCCACTACTTGGAAACTAGAGTTTTTATGTATTTTCGTTTACTATATGTTTAAACTCTTTTTTGATTTGCCTCACTGCACGTATTGTCCAATCTAATTATGGAACAGCCCGAAGACAAAGTATGACCCGAACTCTGTTTTGCAATAGTTTTTAATTGGATGTTGGGACGAGATTTTTAGATTTTGGAACAGATTACGGTCCAAATCAAGAACCGTTCCCACTAAAAACTAGATCTGAGGCCTGTACAGTTCAATTATTTGCTGTGATTGAAACAAATTTGAAAAACAAATGTGAAAATGTAGCGTCTGTGTACATAGATTTCACATAATTTTCGCCTACCGTTAACATACTTCAACCGACACACAGTTTTATTGCTGTACAGCTAAAAACTGCAAAGAAAACTTCAAATCTTTGTCGTTATGTCACGTGATTTTTGTGCTTTATTTGGATAAGGTGTGTCCATAACAGTTAAATACAAGTATTTCAACGTTTCCGTTCAACTGAAAAAATTGAGTCTAGTGTCGTAGCCAACGTTAGTTGTAAAAAATACAACTTAAAAACTAAATTGAAATATTCCTTTGTCACCCACTAAAGAGGTAAAGAAAATAGGGCATTTTATTACTGGAATTCAACCGATGCATCGGAAGTTTTTTTCCACCACCTTAATCGTAGTTTGAGTTATTATGCATTTTTTTATACGTGTAGAGTTTTGCACTCACAAATGTTTTAAACTTGAATTTCGAGTATTTTTCATACGTTACAGCTCTTTCCTCGAGACAAAAACAGATATTTCTCTTCCTTGTATGTTGTCAAGTGCATACTTGAAATTTGATGTGCGCTATAGGTCGTGGTCGACGAGCCTGAGGCTTTCTGAGGTCAAAACAGAGATGGATGATGCAAACAATTTCTTACGTCAGACAGAGCTTCGGAGTTCTTGTTTCACTCTGTTGTCAGACATGGTTCTGCATGAAGTAATGTTTCCATTATTTCATAATTGCTGATAGTGCAACTTTCATTTTCATACGATTGTACGTATGTTCTCGTAATTTTTGAAGTAGCTCATCTCTCATGCAGCAATGGCTGAGTAGGTTTTACAATTTAGTCTAAAGACAATAAGTTTGAAGTATTTTATTGATATATGCTCCCTATGTTAAACTAAACAACAGTTAGGAAAAGCTATGGGGTTCACTAACTTCCGTGGTCACTGCTTGTCGTTTTTATTAACTTTATTTAGGAAACTAAACCAAAAATGAGCCGAAAATAACGTTGTATTAAATTGTACGTCTGTGACTGTGTTTTAATACAAAATACAATTTTGATGTCAATCTTTTTTTCTTCAGTTCTAATGTTAATCGCAAGAACTGTCCTACGGAAAAATAGAAAAATAGATGCATTAATTTTACCGAACTTGCCTTACTTTTCCAGTGTTTTTAGAACTCGAAAGCGCCGGTGAAGTTAATAGAACTAATAGTAAAGTTCAACAATTATTATTCATATATATATATATATATATATATATATATCAATTGAGAAACTTCATTTGTGTCGCTTATCAGTTTTTTTTAATTAGCAGTAATAATAAAACCTCTCATGACTCAGTTTTGGAGACATTCTTCTACACATCTCCATGTAATGACACAAATTTTGTACGAATGTTTGTAACTTTAATGTTCGTAAACAGACTGATTTTAAAATTGAAAATATCAGCGCACGTGTAAGCACGATTGATTTTTTTATCAAACGTAGCTTTTATAGTGTTTAGGTATACATAATTTTTCAAAGCTATTGATAAACTCATATTTAGTATAAGAACAGTTTGAGTGACAGAGAAATAATAGATTGATGATGCGTGAGTGGTTATAAATCTACGTTGGAAGTGGCAACTAGCAGGTACGAGTATGTTGTACATCTTTGCACCATTACTCTACTGATGTGTCCAGCTGGACTCTGTAACCAAGCGGTTTGTGACAATAAATAATCATTTTCTAATGTGGAAAGTTTTGTGAGCTACAGTTAATATTATGTAAGTAACGATTCACCACACATTTGAAACAAAGACAACTGAAACTTATAAGCAGTTGTGAATCTTTTTTGAAACAGGGCTGAAAATCAAACCAAGTTATTGATTTGAAATGAATAATTCAATGTTAACGATGACTGAAGTGTTCTCTACCTTTATGTACAGCCTAAGAGACTGAATCAATGATGGACTTTAATTGCTATTTGTGTTATACTTCCATTTGGACCTGCATTAATATTCGTGAACTATGCTTCAAATATAAACTATACAACTAGCCCTAATCTATTGGTTCGCCTAAAAATCTTCACATCATATTTAGTGTCCCTTAGAGTTCTTCAGTTAATTGGTAAGCTTACGTCAAAGGATATTTTTTACCATGTGCGCTTGGATTCTGCATTTGCAGCGCCACGTTTCTTAAGATCAATAGAGCAGTTCATCAAGGTTAGCTAGTATTAAAAGGGTAGAATTAGGCATAACAGGAAATCGCATTTAATGCGGTACGAATGAAGTAACTCACGTAAATTCTGTGTGATGGAATTTTTTCATTAGAATGACGAAAAAATTGTGAAAACATCACTCACACACTCGTAGGTGAAGTTATTAACGACTCCCAACTAAGTGGAACACGATTTGAGGGGAATTTCACAAATGAATTCTCAATCAAGAATCAATAAGATTCATCAATGTATTCTGAATTATAGATAAACTTGTACTCTAATTGACTACAAATTTCCTACGGCTTTTTTTATTTAGTGTTGGTTCGGTTCACATCACTTCTTTTTAATAGTATAATTAACTAATGAGTTGCAATACTGGAGCAATCTAGTGGTGAGCATTAACTTAATCTCCATTGGTAAACTTGTTATGTGATCTAAAAGATCATTTTATTTACGTGCTTAAGATCACTTCTCTTTGCATGATTTTGATCATTAAAGCCATTTGTATGTCAAGATCAGTTTTGCTAGTATCTACACATTGGCCGGAACATTATGTTATATCGATGTTATATTTTATGTTTTCAAATAATTACATAGAAAGGAAGCCAAGCTAAATATTATAGTGACTCATTTATTCTCTTTTTAATTGTTCATGTTCCTTAGCACACATTTTTGAGCTGGATGAATACGTCATGAATAGGAATATTTTATGAATACGTGATGAATATGTCATGGATGGGAATACTGAGTGAATATGTCATGAACAGAATGCTATATGAATATGTAAACATTATTTACGGAATTGTGTCATTTGTATAAAATACCTGCAGTAATTTTTATGCAAAATAATATAATTTTTGGAATAAAAATCAATTGGTAAGAATAATCATGTGCATATTTTTAATTGCACACGGTTGTTCCTTATTTTTAACTTCAAATAAATTGAATCTCAATCCATGATTACAGCCTGAGAATTTTTTTTCCGGGATATTTCGTAAAGTCATCTATGTCAAGTTTAATGTTTTCAAAATTTCATCACTAAATCAAAGCAGCATACACCATGAAATTAAAAAACTTATATTTTTTCGATGCCACCTTAAGTGAGTATTGTTAACATACAATTTATTTTGACACAAAACATTCATCAATTAATTTTCCTGTTGCGCTTAATTAAACGCGCTTGTAGTACAGATAATCTGATATTTTTTTTCGATTAGCAAGGTGGCCTTTTTTATCTAAGTGTTGGTTCCTTCATATGGTCCTTCATATGGTAACAATGGACTCCCAGCCTCTCATCCAATCCCTTGGACCGGCGCCTAGTTAACATAAGCACCTTGAGACTGTCAGCATGAGACAGCGTCTTATCGAGACATGCTTCGTTGAGATCTGGTTTCTACAGATTAAGGCCATTGCGTCTTTTGTCACCGAGAGGAGTCATTCTGCAGTAATCTGCAATCCTCATGTTTCAGACGTAGCATTTCGGGAAACTTTAGTCATGGAGTTTGATTAGAAAAATACAAAATATTAACGAAAAGATCTATTACATTTTATTACGCACACATTCTCAGAGTCTACGAGTAGAGTGAGAAATCAGGTATTTCTGATTAAGAACGTGTTAAGATCACGGATATGATCGGTTTTGATTTGACTTCTGAAACAAAAGTCCATGAAATCGACTGCAATCACCGAACCATGAAATCATTTGACTATGGTGGTAAAAAGAAAGGTAACCGAGTTGATCGAATTTTAGAAGATTTTTCTCAAGAGGTGTGTATCGATTGAAGGTTTGAGACCTTAAGGAAGTCGTTTACAGAGAATGAATAAATCGATTGCAGCTGATTTACAATTTATTCTAGCAGAATTGCCTTTTGTAGATTTGTACACTCCTCCATTAATGTCTCCCCGAGTCACCACCCCCTGACGACTGATATAAATGACTGCACGCCAAGGTTCCGTGTGTATTTCGTCGTACATTTTGTTAAATTTTGCCCTTAACACGTTCCCTGCCGTTTGACGCACATGTGCGTCATTTCAAGCTCTAAATTTCAAGCAGCAGTAAACGTGTTAAGCGTCAATGTTGCGATATACTTCACTGTCAAGAGCTGACTGCAAAAAACTATCAAAATCAATGACATTTGGTGCTAAAGAAGGTCATTATTCTCCACTTATGATGGTGGGGCATTTGTCTCTACTCTTCTGTCGTGGTATGAGCATTATTGTTCATACCTCCATCCCGTTGAGGTGTCTAAATGTCACCACAGTGGATGCATTGCAAGATGGCGTTAGCTCGCCTTCCAAAATATCCTCTATGGACAATGTTTTTTCTCACAGATGCACTAAAAATATCGGGAAGAACAGATTCTTCAATATTTCTTAACCTGTTAACGGTCACCGCTCACTCGACAATAATATTACTATTGTCATATTACAATTGTAATATGGCATTCATAGCAACACTAATTGAACTAATAAACATTATAACATCATATGATGTGTACGTTGCTGTGGTACCGTCGCGCATCTACATCATATGGTGTAAGTTACCGGTAGAATGCAACTCGTACAAACATCATATGATGTAAATAACGCTTAACAGGTTAACCGGCTTCTCAAAAATAACTAAGTAATTATTTGATTGCTGAACGAATCATTTTTTCCGCACGTGAATAGCATTTACTTACAACTTGCTGAAGGATTTCAGTCATGCGAATGATTGAGTGTCTGCTGAACGGTTTTTCATTAGTTATGGTGATGTTTTGCAACGTTCCATCGTTAATAAGATTCAGTAACAGCTTTCTTCCAGCAAGCCACTTCAATTGAGGCTGAGGAAAGAAACTATCTCTCCTTCATCTGGAAATATAGGGCGACATTTATATATCCTCTTTACACATTCACTGTATTGTTCTGGACTACGATACAGCCTCGTTACCTGTGTACTCATTTACCTGTTTGTGTTACGCCTCATTTTTTCCCTTCCGGCCTTCAACAAGTATTGGCATCCTAGAGTAACACAGGCTACGTGTCGACGTTGGTTCTTGTTCGAAGAAGTTTCTTTTGTAGATCATTGATTCTTTTAACAAGCATTCTATCGATCTTGAGCTATTTCCAGCTTTAAAAATCTCAAGCAAAATTATTCTTTCTCAAGATTATGATTTTTAAATTTTACAGACATTGCTAAGGTTTAAATATATAGTACTTTTAAAGTACGTTATCAGTTTAGCTCATAACTGGCTTTTGTTCTTTAAATTTTATTTGCATTATCCTCATATATCTAGAATCAAAATTGAAGTGTAATTTTGTGACCGTATTTATGCACCTGCCTGTTTTCTATACCATGATATTGATCAAATGTTAAGAAGCTCCAATTCAATTAAAATATTTGAAACATTATATGAATTTTCGGACTAGAAGGATCGGGAAGTTTATTATCTGCATTGAAGTCGTATAAAATGAAAACAAAAGTAATAGGACGACTAACATAATAGTTTTATGGGCAAATGTAACAGGTAGAGTTGTAACGTGGGAAAGACTTTCTAACTAGGAAGGGAAGGGCATTCCTTTCCCTTCATGACGTAGCTTCAGGTATTAAGTCCAATGCGCCCAACTAAGTGAAAGTCATTTAAGCGTGAATTCACGGCTGGAAGAATGTAAAAACAGAATATAAGAAGAGGGGAAATTAATTAATATACGTAAAGAACACGAGGGGCAATTAATTGATATACGTAAAGAACACTAGAAAACCTTGAGAAGCGTCAGCATTTTTGAGTATCATGGGTAGCACATACTCGTATTTGTGAGAAAACTGCAAGAGAACAGTTTCATACATAGTTCTTAATTTGCTATTTTAATACTTCAGGTTCAAGATTTTCCTCAAATACAACTTGTGCTGTACATTGTTAGATGCCACACACAGGTCTAGCAACAGCAGTAGAGTTTTATTGACGAGAGATACTGACAGAATTCATGAAAAAGGTTGATTTTCACTGATTTCCAGCATACCAAAATGTCAGTTAATTTGTCTAGACGTGCGCTTATATTACAACAAATATTTTTGTATGCTTTGTTATGGAAATGAAAGTCATAATTTCTTTGCAACTTTCCATTTGATACTTTTTTTAGTTTAGCTTCACAGCAATAGCTTTTCTCGAGCCCAGTGCTCGGATTTATGCAGACGAAAAAATTGCATCCGCAAGCTTACGTTCTATCGGAGGAGCCATCAATGATGCTGAACCTGAAGTAAGAGCTCTACAATTTGCTTGTATCATCCCCTCAGTCATTTCCTATAAAGGAAATCGCTTTAATTTTTTCCATAAAACAAATCACATTTTAAGGCACATTATATTGATAGGATTTCACTATAAGCCTACAATGTATAAAAAGTTATGACCCAGTTCCAGTGAAATCGTAGTCAGTTATGATATATTGTAACTGGGGTTGTATGAAATCCATCAGATGTTAATGGGTCTGTCATAATAATTCTCGTAGGTTCGTGAAATGTATTAAACTACCGACCATGAAAATAAAATAATAGTCGTTAGATCGATGACGTACCCTAGCATTCATATGAAAGTCAATTTCAAAGCAATTTGCTCTGTGAATAAAGCAAACATATTCTAGCTTCGCCAAATAACTTTACTTATCAATCATTTTTAACGAGAAACGGAAATAGCTCACCCTAAAATCTCTGAACATTCTCCTAGAGAATATGAGGCCAGCTGGAGACCCCGGTTACGTCACGCAATTTCCTGAGGAGTCCTCAATTGGCGAGCTTTCTCTGTGGCGACGAGAGGGAGCGAGGCCGAGTGGGGGCGTCTTGCGGGAATCCCGCTTTCTAACTCATCTGCAGAAAAAGGAACTTTAGACCGGTACATTGTTGTTGAACGTGGCTTCTGTGTTATCGAACTGTAATGTTGTGTTGCCATCGAGTACAAGATGGGAAATACGTTCCATCCACTTCGTCAAGAAGTCCTCGTAATGAACAAGGATACCGAACACACAGTTCTGTTGTGAGGTCAAGGTTTTGAAGAGTTTACTGTATCCAACCTGAATATTTGTTGTTTAAGTTGCATTTATTTAGTTTGTTAAGTGTTTGAGTTAGTTCTATTTATCCACGTCCGCCAGATATCTTTGCAATGACAATATTACAAATATCTCAAGTTCACGCTCTCCTTTAACTAAGCAATAGCGTCCTCTGTCAGCAAGTTGGTTTTTACACTAAAATTGCATACAAAATATAGTATGGGAATATTTTGAGTAAATTTAGGTTCCGAAAGTTCCAGTGTTACTGCTGTAGTAATATAAACTTTTCTAAGCATGCATAGTCTGCATGAGCAAAATAAGCTACCTGTCTCTTCTACTACAGGTGGTCTGAGATTTGTATTGCTTTAATCCGGGGACCCTGACGCTCAATTTACAATTACTGTTTCGTGCACATTCGTGTTCATGGATTTCAGTATTAGGAGTAGAGGGGCCGGAGTGTGATGACTAGGGTCCGTTTGCACGAAGTTTTTTATGTTTGGCTACTTTCCCGATTCAGTGGGACGGCAATGCATATCGTACGATAAATCAAAGATTTTTTCAATATATTCTGCTTATTTTATCAATTAGTTGAGGTAATTGATCCACAATCCTTTCTTTTGAGAGTAACATTCAATAATTTGGTTTCAATTCTATGTCATGAATCTGTAAGTTTATGAAATTTAAAACCTAACATTTTACAAATTAGGCCTTTGGGTTTCTACGTATTGATTACCGTAAACTATGTATCTATGAATTATTGATTCAAAGCACAGCTGTTGAAATTGAAAGCACATGAACTCATAGAAACATAACTATCATTTTAATATTTTTTTCACTTACTTTGTATTTGCCTTGTCCATTATTATAGAAAAAATTTGTATATGAGGTTTTTGTAATCATTAATTGTCTATCACTAAAGGTAACACTTGCATGAGGTTTCAAATGAGAATAGCAACAAATGAGCTGCACGTGGCAATATCTATTTAAAAGTACTTGAAATTAAATTGTATTCTCAGTCGCGAGCGTATATGTAAAAAAATAGAATGCAGCACATCTGAGCGCCGTCGATATCACAGCAGACACATTTTTTACCAAAACCTGTGTATGTCAGTGATTTTCCCAGAAAAATTCAAGGTTCTGTGGGTGAGGTGAAACACTTCCTTTTTGTGAGCTCATTACCTTCCTGAACTCAACTGAGTCATTGGATAAATGTATGCAGTTTTAGATCGCCTCTAAATAAAACATAAAGCCATTACTTCAAACATATTTAATAAAAGATTGATATTGCAGCAACATTAGTTAGAAAATTAATTGAATTTGTTACCTTATTGATTCAGAGTTATTGAAATGTGGATTGGTATTTTTACGATTTCACTAAGCTTGCCTTATTTTACTAAATTTTAATAAGTTGCGAGAAAGTGTTTAGTATTTTAAAATCGTACTAAACTCAGTGGTATGGGTTTCTCAGCAGATAAGGGTGATATTTTTGACTGCACTTTAAGCTACGTAAAAAACTTTAATGACAAAGAAAAACCAGACACAGAAAAATCACTTTCCCTATTCCTTTAGCTGTCGCACGTACGTGTGAGTTCGAGTTCAAGCTGTCAGGAGGGTGGAGAAAGGGTTGATGGTTCCCCTCTTCCTCTCCTGTTCTCATGCCGTCTAATTTATAATGACAATGAGTAAACTGAACTAACCAAGACTTAAAAACGCAAACTTGTATTTCATAAATCGCACACCTAGTTGAATAAAGCGAGCGTGACAAAATTGACCTTGTTAACGCGCTCCGTACTCGCGTTCAGAAGCGTTGCATGAGAATATGTCATTGGCACAGCATTGGGACGAATTAAGTCGCTGGGAGAACCAAACGTTGCCTCACTGGTGGCTAACGCGCAAACTGTGTTACTCAGAAGGTTAGAGTTAAGGTTACTGGTAAATTAGGGTTTAGATAAGGGCTGAGGTTAGAGTTGAGGCAGGCGTTAAGGTAAGGGTTGAGGTTAGCTGGAAGGCTAGGGTCAAAATTATGAATAAGAAGAAAATGAAAACTAGGGTAAAGGTTGTGACTGACGCAAGGTTTAAGAGAAGAATTGAAATTAGGGTTATGGTTGGGATTAATGTTAGCGTTAAGGTTTGGATCGAAGTTAGGTTTATATATAAGATTAGGGTTGGGGTTGAATTTTATTTCGAAGTTAGAGTTACGATTAGGGTTGAAGTTAGAGGAAGATTTTGGACAAATGTGTTTTATAATGATGAACTGAAGAATGAATGAGACCTGTTGTCATATTCTACTACATTTTAGCTCTGAGATTACGGTTAAGGTTACTGTCTAGGATGAAAATGAACTTAAAATTTAAATAATGGTTTAGAGTTTCGCTAAAATCATTAAGGTTCGGGACAGGTCAAGGTTATGTATAGCGCAAGGACTACTATAAACAGGACGTGCACCGCCATATAGCTGACTACGGTAGCGGAGGCCATTGCATTCTTAGTAACATAACATTTTCTATCGGACAAATTGATCAAAAATTAATTCTTTCAAGCAATAGAAGGGATAATAAGGTTTTACAGTGAATTTTAAATGGTTTAAAGCACTGTAATGCTTTGAAATACCAATTTTAACCGGATTTAACATGTATTATTGAATGAGCTTAGTGGCCTCTTTATGGAAAGCCGAGTTGCTGTAGTTTTCGACTTTACAATTTGATTATAGTTAAACCTTTTCTAATGCAACCAACCAAACATACAAACATTCATACATATAAACAAACAGACATAGAAGCAAAAACCTACCAAACTGCAGCGATTAGTCAGCCACCCGGGACTTCTTCACAGAGGTCTGGAAAAGGACTGCCTTCTTCTGCTGGTCTTTCTCTAGGTTGTGGAGTCCATTCAATAGAACATTTGCCAGACGACGGAACATCTTGGGACAGTCAATGTCAATTCCACTGAAATCATCAGACTAGGTCCTTTGTGCAGCGACTTCATCATGACACACAGCATGGAAGTGGCCTTGCAGTCTCGGTTGTCCTCGGCCATGCCACTCAGCACCCCACCAGAAAATTAAACGGTTGGGCGAATCTGTACTTCATCTACCAGGAGAAACACATTCTTCTGCTGCAGTGTCTGGACTTTGTCAAATGTTTCCCTCAGCACCTGGTCCTTGTCAATAGATGAAGTGATGTACTGCAGCTTGCGTTTGCATGGGAGCATCAAAAAGTCTCTGAGCTGTTCATAATTAAACTTTGGGTATGATTGAAGAGTAAAACAATAATCATTCATGGAAAACTGATTGTCCAACAAAAGTTTCAACTAACGTGTCAAAAATACCAACTTTTTCTCCCTCTCGGTGTCGACAAAGGCTGATATGTGAGCTTGAAGAAGAGTGACAACATTTTGGATCGTTTTGTCAAACGGGATGTCATAGTGCATTGTCAAGCGCACAGTTTCGTCGAACTGAGTAAACGATCTCAAACCATTGTTGGGATGAAGTGTCTTAAACAGTGGTACTAATGCCGTTCTTGAACACACTGAGCGTTAGTGGGGAACACAAAGTGGGCTTGTTTTCGACAATCACAGACAGGCTGCATTCACTGAAGTTGTCGGTATGAACAAACACACAAGCCTTTCTTTCGATCTTGAAATAATCAAGTTCTTGTACTGCTTCTGCAGGTTACGTTCAGGTTTGAAAGCATCAAATGAAGTAATCTTATCCATCTGAAGAAAATACCTCAGTTGTTGGTCTTCAACTTTCGTCGGGCGAGGTGCGAGTTTTGGAGAAGGCAGACATGAAGCAGGCATATTGAAGATACTGTGCGGTGCTTGTTCTCCTTATTGTAATTACCCCAACAGTTCACAACCCCACACTTGTTCGGTATTTTTAATGCATATAATTAGCAATAAACTTCGTAAACAAACAGTATCCACTTAGAAATGCAGCAATGTGCCTCGAAACAAACAACAACGTCCGATTCAAACCGAGCGACAGACTACGACAATGTTCGCACTGTGACAGATGGGGGATAACTGAGCTCAGTGAACTGGCCTCCGCTACCGTAGTCAGCTTCATGGTGGTGCACGCCCAGTTTATAGTAGTCCTTGGTATAGCGTTAAAAGGAGGGTTTAGCTTTGCGTAAAGTCCAAAGTTACAGAAAATGTAAAGGATAAGGTTAAAGTTTGAGTTAAGCTTGGTAAGAGAAGTTTGAGTTATATATTAAGGGTAAATTAGTAACACTGTTTATGAAACTTCGAGTTCAAGAACATCGATAAGCTATGTTTAAGTTTAAGACTAAGGTGAGAATTGAAAATAAAGCTAAGGCTTTTTTGAGATTAGGACTAAGGTCAGATTCAGAATCGAGTTAAAATGATTGTTAGGATAAAGATTAAAATTAAAGTCAAGATTATGGCATATCAAAGAAAAATGTAGGTGAAGGTGTAAGAATCCAGGCAAAGGCTTTTCTTTAGGGTCAGGCTTTTCTTTAGGCGAAGAAAAAGTCCAAATTGAAAATTGGGTGACAATTTTTTCAACTGACTATAGATTCAAATGTAAGCTAAGCCCCTTCGATAATTTGATACCATCACAAGAAATAAATTTTACAGAATTTTAATAAGTGAGATTCAGCCTAACCGGTACACAAGTCTTGGCTAAAAAGCTGTAGTGAGCCAAAATTGAATTTTTAAGAACTCTAAACTGGGCAGAATGACTTCTGAATGTGATCCGACTATCGATATTGATATTGATAAGAGTCAATGCATCGTTGGTGCAAAACTTTTTTGGGTTCTCTTAAACACGTGTGCTGAATATACCGCTTGTTAGTGATGCATAGAAATAGAGATAAGTTATTAAGCCTTATTATAATTTGTTACATTGCTTCGTAGGACCAAGAAATTCATTTTTTTTGCATTGTGAAATACGTTGGATTAATATCCACGTAAAATAAACTTTTCGGGGAAAATAGTTCATATTATAATAAATTTCAATAGCTTCCGACCGAATCTAACTAGCAACATTAAGACTTGGATTGGGTTAGGTGGATTTCAGAATTAGCAGGTTCTGTAAATTTGGATCCTCAGTCGAATTCAAAGGCCATGCGAGTTTCGGAAAAGTCTACGTATGTCTGGGGGTGATTTAATTTGATGGCCACATTCAAAGTATTTATTACTCAACTGAAATCATTTGTGCCTGTTCGCCTAAGCTTTATGAAACTGTAAAACTATAATTTAACAGAACTTATGCATAAATTACCTTATGTCTTTAAAGCTTTCATGCAACTTGCTATCTCTCTTTCATTATCATGGAGCACATATCCTTAGAAGTTTTGCTTTGATTTGCTATAACTGCATCAATGTTGCAAAAGCTACTCTAGGCCAGTTACCTTATGTTAGTAAATTTTGTAGATGCTAATTTCACCTTAATACACATATATTTTTTGATACCCTCACACAGTATATCGCTTTAAAACTTAGAACAAATGAGAAATTCTGTTGCAACGGCTTATAGTCGAGCACATATTTTTCCTTTTATGCACAGCCTGTTGATGTGAAGGTTCCAAGGTCTAAGCATCACAGAATGTCGCAGCAAAGTCCTTCCTACGCGACTGTTATCCCGTTTTATAAGTAACCACATCTATTTCTGGATACGCAGCGTAGTTTAGTTAGCATAGCTATAAAAAATTAAGTGATCTTATCTCGTTCTTTTTAAACTTGAGTATTATTGAGCATTAGCATAATACACTTCACTTGATACGTGAAATTCGAAGTTTTATGACTCTGAACTATAACAGAAGAATATGGGGACAAGAATAAGAAGAGTGATCTTTTCTAGGGTTGCTACCCAAGTAGCCATCCATTAGCCGCGGTGAGTTCACCTAGCTGAGCAGCTTGCGTTTTTAATAATATGTAGATCGATGTGTGTAGACTCTTACGGTTTTGCATCCAATCTAAGATACACTGCGTGTAGGGTCAACAGTGTCCAACTGAAACTCTTTGATAGAACTACGAATAAATAGAGCTATTCCTGGCTTATATCTGTACCATGACGGATTTTTAGCTTGCTATCAAGTCTAAGTTCATTTAACGTCAGCTTTCTCTTGAGATTTGCTTTAAACTTGTTTCTTGGAGGTTTCTCCTTTCACCGTTTACGGTATCAACCGAGGCTGTATGCTGTTTTTACAGAACGTGATCTTCTTTCGTTGACGATAAATGCACTTTTATAGAGGAGCTTTACCTAACTGTGCACCTCACAATGAAAGAGTTGTAAAATAGCTCAAGCCATGGAGGGTTTCTCATCCCACACCACTTGATGATTCAGTATTATCGCTCGGAAGTAACTTAATAGTAGTGCTGAATAGATCAACACAATGTTGTTATTTTGATCAATAAAAATCTAACACTGCGTTTCAGAATAATTTAATATACATATATCTGCCGGATAGATTCAACGGTTTTCAATAAAGGCAGGTCCATGTTTTCCGACTCGAGCTTCAAGTTCGAATTAAATTTGTAAGATGTTGGAATACCAAGATTTGAGTCTCACTTCGTCTGCAAAATGAGGAGGCGGTGAGAAAAGGGCACCATGTGTTGTATGGTGCATCAACCAACCTTGGCAAACTAGTTCTCTTGAAATATGCCTCGCTCTCAAGCAGCTGACGGTCTTGACGTACCCAGCGAGGATCTAAACAAAATGAACAGAAAGAGCAAGTCAGGCTCTGAACAATATTTTTGTAAGTTGTGTAGGTATTTACGCGATTAATATTGTCCTCGTTTTTCACAAAAAATGATATGGTTACCGTTATATGAACGTTTTAGGTAAGATATTCATACCTCGATGTCGTTATCATGTATTCAGTGGTTGTCAGTCTGCCATTGTCAGTATGTCTTAGCAAACACGGATTTAATCAAAGTATTCGCATGCTATTCATGAATGTAAAATTTGACTTTCACTGGTTATCTAGTCAAGATTGAGTGTTCTCGTTCTAATGGTTCAAGACATTTTAAAAGTTAGTGTATCATTACCTTTGAACATAACCATACAATTTCAAATTTGCGATTTATTTTTGGCAGACTATTTCTTCAAAATTAAACTATGATATTGAAATTCACCACCAAAAAGTTATCTTTGAATAAGTAAAAATGCGAAGAAAGTCAACATATGTAGCAGAAACGTTTGAAATTCGACTTTTAACCAATATTATAACGTACCTAAACAAATGGTATACAATGACACACGAAACAAATTAGAAAATGAAAAATTATTGCTCCCAGAAACGAAATAATCTACCTGTTCAGTTTTCTACTCCGCTGTGCAGGATGTGCACTAGATGTGGGTACGAATACCATATTATAAATGCGTGATATTGTAGCGTGCACCTCATTCTGAAATTCTAACATCAGTTGCATTCGATCCAAATAAAAATCCATGAATATGCTTTAAACATGTAAATATTATACCTTCTAGCATGAATATAGCTCACTGAACGAGACCTACCCGATAACTAGGTAAACGTGCAAAAACTTTAACTTTTTTGTCTTACGCTATTTGTAAAGAGTCCGTTGAGTCATTCCAACATACCAAAGCTGTAGCAAGCAGCCGCAAGCTTAGATTGAAAGCAGAGAAGCACGTAGAGCCGATTAAAAGAGAATCAGTCTTCGAGCCAATTACTAGAGTGAACCGTAAACTTTCACAGTTAAGAGAACGTTTAAACCAGGATTTTTTATTCACAAGTTCGTAAATTCTAATATGGGAATAAATATGGATGTGTTGTTTACATGCTATGTAAAGTTTATAGTAAAAAATATTAAATTTTAGAATTAAGCAAACTTAAAAGACAACCCTTTTCGATAAAGATATTGAAGGCGGTAAAATTCATGTCACTATGAAACTCTAAAGCATTAAGCGAAAAGCACTCGGTTTTGTTGAGGGAATTCTGAATACTAAGTGCAGCTACGAGAGAAATAAATAAAATAACTCATCCTCAGCCTTGATAAAATTTCTTTGCATGGTACTGTAATGTAGAAAAATAGAAAGAATAAAATCACATTGAAAGTTGAAGACAGTGATTCTCTAATGTTACAGCATAACTGAATGAAGACTGGTGACTGTTTTAAAAAATACAGTTTTTAGGGCTAAGATTAACAGTTTATATTCTAAACACGAGTACTACCAGAAAAGTTAAATATCCTGGCAGAGATGTTCGTTCTTGTTATCGGTTAATGTACGTTCCTCATATTACGATTTATATCGATGTAACGGATTGCTAAGTTCATATTATTCAAAGCTATAGTGTAGTTTTGAAATTATACCGGCAGCATTAGTGATTGCAGGATTTTAGAACTATTGTACATTCTAAAAAACACATTTAATCACAGTTAGTTCAAATAGCTACTGAATTCAGATAAAAAGCCGTACATATTTTCTTTTGTGTTCACAATTTTGTCTTTCAGCTTGCTTATATCATGTATTGACGATGAAAGTACTTTGTAGTTTCCCTGCTGTATAGTTGGCACTAAACATTGTCATAAAACGTAGTGTTGCAGTTTCTCACAAAGAAAAACTACAGTTTTTTTGAGTTTCCTTTAAACATTGAAGCAGCAACGTATTGTTGCCTATGCTAGCAGTCGCTCGGAGCGTCAGAACGTCCACCATTCCGTTACTGACAAGTCCGTCTGGTGCGGCCGCTGCTGCGTCAACATACGATGCTAACAGGAGTGATGCTGCTGCTGTTCTTGTTACGGTACACTGAAGCTGCGTAAACGAGCTTCGTTCTTTTGTACACAGCTAATAGACGCAAGTTGTTCTTTTCCACTGGATACGAAGCCATGGTACAAGATTCAGGCATTGTTTTTCCATTCCTGTAATTGTATGAATTGAGTTATTTGAAGACGCTAAATTTCCTACGTTCTTTTTGTATTTGTTATCCTAATAAAGATCACACATACGTAATGTCCCGTCGAAAATAGTAAATAAATAGAATCTTATTTGAGTATTTCGATCTTACAACACACAGTACATGTCTTCTTAACACATTTTGTGCGCATATTATGGTCTCTCTTTCAGTGCCTCTATCCTGCACACAGACGAATAACAAATTTTCGCCCTATTTTTCGAAATGTTTGTTAAGCCACGTTTTTTACGGGTAAGCTGTCACGTTATTATCATACAACTGAGAAATTCTCGCCTGAGGCATCCTTTCAATAATAATTGAGGGTATTGGAAAATCATGACTGATTTGAAATTTCTTCAGTAACTTCCTTGGAAAACTGAGGTTGACTTTTTACTCAAAACGTATTTTCTCACAATGACTATCCAAAGGGTGAGTAAAATCCCATGAAATAAAACAAAATATACCCTGAAATGAAAAGCATAAAATTCATATTCGTTAGAATGCGTGAGCCAATTTTCTTGAACTAAAAAAAGCTAAAAAAATGAATATTTTCTGTTCAACACCTACTTGCTAAATGTCCGCTTCTCTAGTCATCCCGAACCAAAATTTCATGCACAAATGTTGATCAATATTTACGTGCTCTCTTGCACAACTCTAGAAATTTTCACAAACTTTAGAGTTGGCGAAGATAACGTATACCGAAAATTTTTGTGATGGTTTTCTGAGGCAGGCAAGGTTTGGAAACCTAATGATCGACACAGATCTTCATGAATCTTTATTAGACCATTAATGAATCTGTATTGGGTATTACAGTATAGAACTTGGGTAGCAACCCAAGAATGAACCAAACGGCTCGTTTCTATTGCCTTATCCTATTCTATTCTGCTTTGTTCGAGGTTATGCACCAGGCAGCATTAATATGCATTAAACCATACATTTGGGGCGGATAATTTCATAAAAAAAGACAGCCACAGCAAGACGTCACATCAATGTGTAGCTAGTCCCGTCCGGGATACAAACTGAATTAAATTTCTAATTAATACTTATAGTCAGTTTTATTCATGAAACCTGCGGACAAAGGTTCGAGCAAATGCAAAGCAGCTTCTTCAATGAGGAGGAGTGGCTCGAGGACGACTGGCGACAACCTAAGAAAGGGCAAAAGGCTTAAACAAAAAAAAGATTGATTCAGTTTTTCAACTCGATGACGATTATATTGCCCATGCATAATGCGTAAACACAAACGTCTAATATGTGTTAATTCTCCTCCGCACTCATGATGCGTTGTTGCTCGTATTGGATTGCAGCTTTTGTACGTTTGGATGAGAGATGAGTATGAGAAGAGAGGTTTACAGCTTTCTGCCTCTGCTGCTCTTAAATGGCTACATGAATCTGTTGTGATATTACTTAGGAGTGTACTTCACACCAAGTCGTACATTCGACATCCATTGCACTGGAACAACTATGTAGCTCTGGGTGCGATCTAGCTATTATTCTATTGATTTTTGTTTACAATTTTACACGTATGTCCACGCATAGATACATACATTTACTTTTGAAGTGCTGAAAATCTTGCCACAATCTTATTTAAAAAATTTGGAAATGTCCGTACTAACGTGTTAAAATTCACGAGTCTACCAAATACGTACGTTGTAAGCGTAAGTAGAGCAGAGCTACGAATTCTGTCCCGCGCAAGTTTACGTAATAATTTTGAATGAAAAGTTCACAGCCCTTAACGATAAATGCATATTCCTTGTATTAGTATTTTTCCTGTATTACTTTCTAATACAAAATGACCCTTTCAAACAATGCTCGAAATACAACATGATCTTCCAAAGTAGAAGTCGACAAAACAATGGAACTATTGAGCGATTGTTTTTCATTCAGTGTTTGGATGAGTGTACACGGCATGGGCTATGATGCTATTTTCAACTATCACTAGAAATTTCATCTTGTGAGTCAAAACTTGTACTATGGGATACAAGCTCATGTCATTCTATATTTGTTACAATCGCATCTATGTCTTGTTTATTAAAATGTATCATCGTTGTGAAGAAATTTGAACTGACGTGTAGAAAACTTGTATCATTAAGACACAGGTGCAGATATGAATAAAAAAGAATGAGTGATGCAGAATGACAATGAAGTCTTACCTCTGTTTGCTGGGTGCGCCATACTGAAATTAGGAAAAATTCAATTTGCATCTCACTGTTATTAAAGAAATCAATGACCATTCTTTATATATCAGCCATATTCACTTTACTTTAATTTTGTTTTAGCTATTCAAAAAACATGACTTAAAACTAATCCTACAACTCGGTCAAACGATTTTGAGATATTACTATGCAAATATTTGTGCTACAAGTTTCAAAAAATTGTATAATATTTGGTAGTCGTCGTTTTTCACTGGTGCTTAAAGTAGTAACTGGAAGGCGAGAACACACTCAGTGCAGTATCCAAAAATTGGCGATATGGTTATTAAAATATACTCGTTGCCAAGTATAGTTGGGGCTCAGAGAGTAAAGATGGATGTAGCAACAAAAAATTAACACTGACTGTTAACTTTGATAAGAATTAGAACTAGGTAAAGTTTTTTGTCAGCATTAGCAGCTACCGTAGTAAGCATTCACTTCCAAGTAAAGGCTGTGAGTCTAGTGCCTGACAAAGGAGAGGAAAATCAAATACGGAGTATAGTTGTTGTATGACAATTACGTGAAATACTAGAGAACATTTTACTTCACAATTGTACAAGGTTCTAAATGCATAAAAGATGTATGACAATGATGTTAAACACTAGGGAACATTTTACTTCACATTTGTACGAGGTTCTTAATGCATAAAATTATTTCCTAGATCATCTGTGTTTTGCAAAGGACTAAATGTAAATTTCAGCCACATGGGGCCCAGCTCGAGAACTGGATTCAGGTGTACGCCCTTCATCATGCAGACGCTCACGTACCGTCCACCACAAGGTTGCCAGTGTTCAGATTCGAATTATTTGGACAGAGGCTTCGAAAAACTTTAGGATAACTGCTTTGAGAAACTTGAATAGTTAACGGATATGAAGCGTTTACAGGAGTAAGCTCTCTGTTGTTACGCAAGAAGACAGGAATTACTTTGCCAACAAAAATTATTTTCGCCCTCGAAGCACCATGCTCCAAATGTCAATGTTTTTGTGCTTGAGATAGCCTACACGGAATGTACCTCAGTTTGTACAGTGGTACTGAAAGTTGGTCGTGGCCACTATGGGGAACAATTTTCTCTAACTCAAACTAAATGTAACTGATTTAAAGTAACGAAGGGGACTTGGCTGTGAATGGAAAGCATTCACTGACAGCATGGTAGGTTTGATTCAATGTCCGAGTCCCTACTTTGTAGAGGCACGTGCAAAACCCCGTCTTTATACTTCCTCCATCAAGAGGTTCTTTATTGCTTTCGTTTATTAATAGAAATTGTTTCATTTATTTGTTTTTAATACACCTCAGCCTGAGGAGTAAATTTCGAATCAGGCTTTGCAACCACCGTACGTTAATGAAAGCAAAAATATAAGTACTAATTATTTAATTCAGTTCC
Source organism: Trinorchestia longiramus (assembly GCA_006783055.1). Lineage (NCBI taxonomy): Eukaryota > Metazoa > Arthropoda > Malacostraca > Amphipoda > Talitridae > Trinorchestia > Trinorchestia longiramus. The sequence goes on along the minus strand of VCRD01001203.1, from coordinate 16,393 downwards.
ATTCCTTTTAAATGATTCAAGTAAAGCGAAAATTTCAAAACTCTGAACTTGTAATCTAGAATGGGTTTATTTCCGCTGATTCATGAACTGATGATTAATTTCATTTTTCAATTTATTCTAAATATAGGGGGTAAAAATAAAAAATACAAATCTCTTGCATGTCAGTGAAAAAGTACATTGCAATTTTAAAGAATTTTACTGTGAAAATACCTTTAAAAATATTTCATTTCTCGAGTGTTAATAAAGATTCGTAAAACTGAACAAGAAACGGATCCTAAAAACATTATTCATAGGTTCTGAATGTTTGATAAAACTACTTACTGATTCATATTATATTTCTCCCAATAAATTAATAGAATATGTCCTGTTCATCATATAATTTTTAAAATTATAACAGATTTTACCAAAAGGCAGTGCAATCGAACAAGATTCATTCCGAAACAACAAACTATCACGTTTATTTTCAGTGAATATTATAATTTTGTTGTTCAATAGTATGGCAAATCTTAAATAAAATTTGTAGGGGATAACACATTTATCCGGTTTCACGGTATAATATTTTATTGCGACTTTTCATTCAACCGGCTAAGACTTGTAGAAAGTACATGTAGGAAAGAGCCATTTACACTGCGACTCCCAGCATTGAGCTCACACCTTATTTGCTCTCGTCCTAATACTTTCATTAAAGCAAGGAGCGGAAGTGTGCTATTAACTTGGGTTGAAATGGGAACTCACTAGAATTTATAGGTTTCTCTTTAGACCTCTCCTAATTAAAGGATAAGTTCCAGGCTGCAATAGTGATCATAAATGCTTCGACGTGTTGGTTCAAAATTGTAATTTTTGCTGCTCACAAAGTTCTTAGAGAGATGGCTTTATTTGTTGGCAATTATTATTTACTTCATTCCATAAACACACCAGTGTCAGGTCCCAAGATTTGGAGGTGGCGCTACAGCCGCTTTCTCTGACGTTTATAAATAGAAGTGGTGCACCCACCTTGCCGTTACTTGTGAGAGTGCGACACTGGGAGATCGTTCCTCCGTGCAAGGAGCTCCGCTGTTGGACCTTTTAACCTTATATTTTTACAATGGTAAAGCTCATTTTTACTTTTTCTTGATTGCTTTCATGGTTGTTATTATTTTTTTGCCTTTCATTCGGTTTAGCTGCAAGGAATAAATGTTCGAATACAATTTTCATTGGATTGAGGGAATAGCAAAAAATCATGATTGTGACATTACGAAGCATTCTTTTTCAAATTCGTGTGAAATGAATAAAACATTTAAGTAGTAAAATGTTTTTAAAAAACATTAAATAATTCATGTATACCCTCGTAAAATTTATTTCCTAGTGTTCGACGACATCACCCTTTGGTCGTTGATATTTATTTTCCTAGAATAAAAGTCATTTCATCTAATCTAATACTAAGAATGACCGTCGTGTATTTATATATTTATTTATGTATTTATTTATTTATTTATTTATATGTTTCGTGTCACTTTCGAAAAAAATAGAGAACCAGAGCCTCAAATAATCGAGTCCGTAACGTGGATATCGAGTTCGGCGGGGTATTGCCCTATGATTCGAGTACATTGTACCCGAATATAACACGAATTGCAGAGTCAATTGCAGCAGTAGAGAACTAAGTATCTTACTTTTCACCAGGAATGTTTTCATTAAAGAAATACTCAATTAAAACGCTTCTCCTCTGTGAATATATATAAAATTAAATACATTGCATTGCGTTCTTATAGGTAATTTTATTAAATAACTTTCCAACAGTATTTGCCATCATTTTTGATGGCACGGTATTATCACAAAATCTCTACCGTCAGTTTTAACGGCTGGGTACACTAGTATCATATAAAACGTTACAAGGACGCAGGTTTTAGCTGATTAGTTAGGAAACTAAAAACTGACATTTCTGCACTAGTTCCATTTCGTTTCGTCTGTCACAATCCTTCCAAGGCTGTTCGAGAAACCGTGAGGCCTTTCCCACACTTTTACAACTCATTAGTCAAGTACGTATGTATTTAGGGGCTAAAGCCTAGTGTGTTAGGTTGCACACAATGGGATAGACCTTCATTAAGAAATGCTGTCACCTTCATGTTTAGCTTAACGACTTTTTTTCTTGCACCACCTGACCGGGAGTCTAATGTCAGTCGTAAATAGAACGAAAAATATCAAATTCACAAACAATATAAACCTATCCCCTTGTATCACGGTTTTACATATATTGATATTTGCTTTGTTGGAAGACAACATATAGTGTCCAAAAAATATGTAATGGCTGATTTCTCTTTTCGCAAAAGGGCATGGAGCTGTAAAGTCTTTATTAAGAAGGTGTAGCTATATAACTTAAGATTTCTGAATTCACTGAGAAAGCACTTTAACTCATATTTTTCATGCAACTAATTGCATCTAGCAAACGTGTTTTGGCTTTTAAAGAAAGGCTTTCTTCTACACTTATTTTTTCCTATTAGTTCATTCCCGTTTTACATACATAGATCATACACTGAGTACAATGGGCAAGGCAGGAAAACCGCATTTGACTGACAACCAAATTATATCACTTGATCAGTTATAGAAAATATCATACTTTGTTTTAAATGATACCTATGGCTTCATGGGACTGAAATTAGTGTTTAAATGCAGATGCTAATTTTCGTGACTAACCTGTACTTTTAGCAATAGCAGAAAGTAACATGAAAACTGCACTTTATCAATTACAATATTCTGAGGATTTATTTCATAGCTAATATCTTATATTAAAGTTATGGTTTCTGAAATAACCTGATCAGTCATGACAATTATCTTCCACTCTTTCTTTCAATAAGCATACATGTGGTTTTGTATCACTGAAATTTGAGTTTAATGCATCCTAATCCACGTCCAATTTTGCTGCATGGTAAACTGCTATCGAATTCCCTCTTTTTGAAAATTCACAAGATGCTGGAAGCAATATACATCATTCTTGGTTGAGGTTCACATTTCCAGCACGCGAGCATAGCGAGTGAATGAACTCTTCCTTCCTTGTTGAAAGAAAAACTCGTAGAAGGGCGGACCATGCACGGCCGCACGCCGCATCATCCGCAGACAATGGCACACCTTTCACTTGACTACAATTCTGACCCTACTTTCACGCAAGTTGTCTTATTTCTAAACCCCAATGCTGGAGCAATACATGCGTGCTGCAGCACATGCTGAAATGGCAATTGAATGTTGGATTCTGGCTCAAGAATTCAGTAGTTTATATTGTTACTATTTTACTTTTCTTTCAACACCAGTGGGTGTCACGAAGATAAAAATATATTGTATAAAAAACTATCGAAGCAATTACACGATCAGCATAATTTTACCTGAAGCCATAATGCCTAGATTCATGTAAGCATATTTCTATACTTCTATATTATTAAAATTCGATTTTGTATCTGTCTGCTGATTGGAAATTTGATACAGCAACTTTTAGGTAAGAGAAAGTAATTTCTTCTCCTACGAGTGTTTCAACTGTTTACCAGGAAATATTTAGCGTAGAAAACTGAACTACGAATTCATCGCAATACTTATTTGAATGAGCTTTGTATTTACACGACAACTACAACTCCGGCAAAGAAAAACCACGTGTTCATATACAACAAACATAGATTGCAACACGAGTACACTGATTGAGACAAACGCAGGGAGCTGTGGCCTCCTATTTCTCATAAATATTTGCTCGTCATGTGAAACACGTCGCTCAATATGATTGACAGAGCGAGTCGGTGCGCGTTTCGAGCGTGTGATCACGAGTCATTAATGAGTACACTTGACTTGACCTGAGTGGCTGGTTCTGGTGGTACAATCAACGAGAGTGACAGGCATGACACGTGCTCAGGTGATACGCGTGGACCATAAAATCTCGAAGCTTGTTATTATTATGGGCTGGTGGTGTTTTATCTTTGACTAATATTTTTCTTTTGTTTCATTTTGTTATTGATGAATTATTTTCAGGATAGCTTCCATCCTGAAATACACTAGCGAACAGAAATCAACTGTCTGGAACAAATTCAGTTAAACGCGTACTTCACTTTTTGTGCAAGACATTGCAAAGCGACTCAGATTGATGATTCATTTCGATTTTGTTTGCTGGTCTAAAGAGAATAATTCTGTTCAACTGTCCCAACATAAAACATCTCTATATATTTCATTTTTTAGTTCTGCATCATTCGAGAAACAACGATTTTGATCCCCTTCCTTCTGCTCCTGTACATTTTAACGACAGGAACCAAAGTTGACTAAAGAATTACGCTTTTATTTTCTCAGGGTTCTCTGATACATTCGTTTTATCACCTCCGTCCTTCCACGGCCGAGTCGTTCAGTTGAAGAGAGACTCTAGAACCTACCTTATAATTAAAGTGATATGATACGCCTACTTGAACATTCTGTCAAGCTCGTAGAATGAAAGAGAAATTTCTTGCTAGCCATGTCCCTAGTATATTCCGCTTGTTTTTTGCTTTAATGGACCTTCTTTTGAGACCCGGCAAGCTGGAAAACAGTTCAACTGGTACGGACCCTGACGGGTCGAAATGCACTTATCAAACAGGCATGGAGGTTAGCTCACTCTAGTGGCTCTCCAAACTTATCCCAAGACTTAACTACAAATCGGTGAATGATAGAATGTTTTTTAACGTTCAAAGACCAATAAGATTGTCTAAATGTCAGTGGAATTTGTTTGCCTTTGGATATGAATATTCAGAAAAATTATATACTCAATCTTCGATACAAGATGGTTATGGAAAAAATTATTCTAAGAACGTTGACAGTTAAATTTCAAAAGCACATTTTAATTACAAGAATGACAAGAGCCGGCATAATGCCAAAAGAATTTAAAAGGCTTAAAATTTGAAACTTCGTAAGGTACGCCACACTAAAAGTCTTCAATTGAATAGTTTGATTATTACACAATCATTCCCTCGGTCGATCGAGCTGAATATTAATCTGAAGTGTATCCCTCTATTGGGTCATTCTTCTTCTGGAGGCCAAGTCTTGACGCTTAACCGCTCCGCCTTCGCTGCGCGGTCGTTGCTCAAGAAATGAAAGTCACGCAAATGTGCAGCGGTGCGCTCGCTTCAGTTGCCGGGTGCACAAGGTGCCTACGATTGGCTGGAATACAAATCATATCTTGTCATGAGAATGTTCTAATTCAACAGTGCAGTTTTCAGTTACAGGAGTTCATTGCTAAAAAGTTGAGATTTGGAATGTATGTGGTGTACGTCAGACTGGTGAAAGTTACGGAGTCACTGACGAACCCGTATTTGATGTCCAAATCTGTTCAATACGTCCAAGAATCCGGTACTATTAACTTATATGTCTTTTGAAAACAGCACATTGAGAATAATCTGAGCTGTAAAGAGATCCAACTGACGAGGGAGGAAAAACCAGGGTTATCGTAAACAAAAAAAAGTTTTTATCTGTAATACATGACTGTAACAGTATTTTGTTCATTATATTTTCCAATTTCTTTTATAAAATTATTCAAATCAATTATTAGGAACTTGAAGTTTATCAGTTTCATCTAAGAAAAAAGATTGCTTAGATGTGTTGTAGCTCGCAATCCCAGTTTTGCATTTGTGTATTGTTGCACCACGTATTAACGTGGCGAAGCTGGCGTATTATACATTGAACGCTTATACACTGCAGTGTTTAGTGACATGTCTGTTTAGCTCACAGCAGTGAGTATTGATATGCCTGTTTGCACACAGCAGTGAGAATTAACGTGTTTGTTTACACACAACAGTGAGTATTGACATGCTTGTTTGCACACCGCAATGATATTGCCATCCGTGTTTACACAGCAATGAATGTTGACTGTTCTGTTTGCACACAGCAATGAGTATTGACTTTCCGATTTGTGCACAGCAGTGAATATTTACTTTTCTGTCTGACAGGTCAAGCCTCAGGAATCTGCGTTGCTGTTATGCCTCGTGCTGGGTGCCGTGGCGACCGCCGCTGGCCGAGCTCAGACCGTCAGCACGGAAGCGCCAGCCACCGACCCTGTCACCAAAGTGTCTCCAGATGGTGAGTGACTAGTGAAAATACAAGCGGGACCGAGATTTCGAAGTGTTTGTGCTCAAAAGAAGAAAGTAACTTCTTTTCAACCAGGAGCTTTGCACTGAAATGGTTCTTTATTTAATGATAGCCTCACGTGCAGTCTGGGCGTTAGACTTCACTTAATTCTTTCAGCTACTGTTGCAGCTCCTGTTAACAACACGTGGGAGACTGCTAAAGCTGAATTGCCTTTCAGTTACTTCTTACTCTTGCCATGCCAATTTACTGCTCTACAGCTTCATATTACGTCACTCGTTTCATTTAAAGTTATTTAGTAAATGTATGGACAATGCGACATGCTGCAACAGAATTTGACCGCTGTCTCCTTTGACTCTCCTGCGACAATTTGCAGCTATACGAAACTGTAACTTCGAAGCTGTGGTATTTTCCTGCTCCTCCCTGGGAATTTTTTATCCTGTGTTTAATCAATTCTTCGACGCACCTCAAAACACTCGAAAATGAACTAGACTCTAGTTAAAATTCTAGTTAAACAGTAAATTTTCCTCATCCTCCTTTTAACATTCATTAAATACTTATGAATTATTTTCCCAATATGATTTATTTTTTCACATAATTCTTCCTGTTACTGCTATTTTAGTTAATTTCGTCAGCTTTCTTTCAACAGGATGTTGAATTCATCGACTGCGCCAAGGCAAGAATGAAAGTGTGGATGTGCATGAAAGACTTATTCATATTAACATGTCTATTCAAACGATGCTATCGATTGTACATAGTGTAATCCAGTTATAATTGATTGGCCTAATTTCAATGCCAAATTTACTGAAGGGGCAAAATAAAGATAGTTGTTTCATGTTGTTATCCAACTTCAAATGTTCGATGCAATAAGCGGTAAGAATTATGAAGTTCAGTGAGACTCAGGTCACTATCTTTCCTAGCTGCGCCGCTGAGTAACATGAGAAATTCTAAATAGCCACAAGCGTCGGAAATCCCCTTAAAGAACTGTCAGATAACGTGCTAAGAATTATGAGATGATGATGCAGAAGGGTTCCTATTTAAGATTACCTGAATTTTTAATTTGTATAACCGTTCAATTCCTGGTGCAGGTGAAGCAGCGGCTGAAGCAGCGCCTGAACCCATCAGTGCTGGAGATGCCGCTGAGGGCGCAGACAACACCACTGCAGCGGAGCAGCAGCATCAGCTGGGTCCTGTCCAGTACCCCTTCAGGGACCTTCCTGCTGACGTCCTCAGAGGTAGAAGATGTTTTATGTGTGTAACGAAGGTATCGTGTTTTTCATGATCGCTTGATGAGAACAGCATTGCTTACGCACGGGGAATGAGTAATTCATTATGTCTCAGTATTGAGTGGAAATTTACGATTGCGCCGTTTGCAAGGAGTTAGTTGGCGGTTGGCAACGAATTGCAGCTTGCGATTTCACTTCGATTGCCTTGGTTCGGGGACCAAATTGGGATGAAAAAGTTGGATGGACAAGCTAAAATTATATTTATAGGGATATGGAAAACAGTGTATGTGGGAGATATGGGTGATAAAATATCTGATAAAATAAAGCATGTTCAACACTGACTATAATTGATTTGTATAAAATGGACACAAGGAATTGACTCAAAACGATGAGATCTTTGTTACTTTTGAATAAATAAATCGAATAAGATCTTTCAAGCAATTAATTTTGTTATCAACGATCAAACATACCCATTTATCGTAAGATATTATCGTTATTAGAGACTGAAAGATATCACGGTTATTGACAAAGATATTCGTTTCTTATCTTGTGGGTGTCGAAGTGAGCGAACCTATGATATTTTATAAAATTGATTATAGAATACATTAACTTGTAAAGCTTGTGGATTTTCTAAGGTTCTAAAAATCTAATAATGAAAATCTGCAATTGGCAAGTTTCTACTATTTTGTGATCATTAAATTTTTTTTAAATTGCTGTGCATTCAAGTTCGGAAACACCTAGGCATAGTATGTTGTTACAGGGTTATCTTTGAATGTAGAATACTCTACTTGATTTTTTTGATTCTGTATTTCGATGAAATTTTTACAAGTTTTGATTGGTATTAATAAATACTCAAATACTTCACGAGATGTTTCGTTATATGCAACTCATTGTACAAAAAAAATGCCACTGAAACATTCACCTTCATTTTTTCATTTTCAGATTTCCCTGGCTTATGCTTTGGCTCGACGGCCCTACGTCTGTTCCAAGTAGGCCAGTCGTGGTCCCTGACCCCCTTCTGTGGGGTAGCTACGTGTCTGGTGAGCCGGGACGGCTATCACCTCATGGAGCGAGTCCAGGATTGTGGACCACAACCCCTCCGTAACCCCAAGTGTAAGAACGTCAACCTAGACACCGATCAGCCCTTCCCTCACTGCTGCCCTGTGTTTGAGTGTGAAGAAGGAATCGAGTTAGAGTACCCGACGCAGGAGGAACTTCAGAGACTGGCTCACGAAGCTGCTCAGGCCGCCGTCAGAGCTCAATATGAGGAGGACGTTGTAGGCGACAAACAAACAGCTCGTGTTGCAGCTCCTGCTGATGCAGCTGTAGAACAGGCACCTGTCGAGGAGGAAACAACAGAGGCTGTAATTCTCGAGGCTATCGCCCCTGAGGCTGTAATTCCTGAGGCTGTAGTTCCCGAGGCTGTAGTTCCCGAGGCTGTAGTTCCCGAGCCTGTTGACGCTGTTGAAGAAGAAAGCCCTAAGGCCGAAGCCTAAGTTTGCAAATTTATTGTTTTTACCTAGTCCTCTAAAATCAATATGAGATGATGATTGTAAAGACCATAATTGTTAGCAGAATTCATAGGGGAAAAAGCACTATGAATTATGATCGGAATCTAAACATGTGTTTCAAAAAGCTTTCTTTTATAACAAGGTGTCTTGAAATTTTGAGTGCCAGTTTCATTTCATAACATTGAACATTATCCTTATATGATGAATCATCAAAATTATGTTGCTAATTTCAATTATTTGAAGAAAATTTCTGATGCTGTACTACGAATTGTGATATCATCGATGAAATAACCAAAGCTTTACAATAAAGTGTGTGTTTTTAATGAAGTTTTATTAGCTTTTGGAATCATTGGGCATCCACAATGCTTTTTATTTTTCTACTGCCTAAAAATATTTTTCTTGATGCGTGGTTATTAAAACAATTACTACCTGACTTGATTTACTTGACTCGGTATACTAAATTTACTCCATCATATCATTTGAAAAGTTATTCGTTAGACTTTGTACACCAAATCGTAAAACTCAAATTATTTTAATGCAGAAGTACTAAACTTGTATGAAAGGTTTGTTCAAATAAAGACTTCTTTTGTTATAGCTCACGAAGCACTACCTTGGTTGAGCCCTAGCAAGTTATCACGTATCATAGCAACTGCCTTCCGTAACGGTGTCGTTGGTGGTCTAGTCAATTAATCATTTTAAATCGGGCAAAACATAGGCTGAGAAAATTAAGATCGAAACGACTTTCGACGTCAAAAAGTTATAAAAATATCGATGCTATTTATTCAGAGATTCGTGTAAACCGTTGTTCAATTGTGTGAGGGGTTGCTGAGGATGTCAGTGCCCTGCATCGAGACGTGCCTCTAAGTTTTGATTAAAAATCTTGGCACGTATATCGCCTCTGCAGAATACGTGTCACTTCTGTTGACAAATGACCAGAAAAAGAACCGGGTGAACATACATAGGTCAAGGCCTGCTTCAAAGACCAAAAGCAATGCAAGCTCCATGAAAACCGTCTTCACAGGAGGGGAAACTTGGGTTGATGGCTACAATGGGAAACCGAAATACCATCGTTGCTTTGAGTTCGGCAAATGTCACCACAATTGGGAAATGCTTGCATGAAATCAAACAAATTCAAAATCGCTTTTGATTGTATTTTTGACGGTCGAGAAGTGATCCGTTATGACCCTGCGGCACGAGTTCAGACAGTGAACAAAGAGTCTTATGTAAAAACCTTTTGAAGACGATGAGAGAAGTTGTGAGACAGAAAAGGCCCGATTTGGGGTAAAATGGTAAAACATGAGCTGGGTGTTGCATTACTGCAACGCGCCTAATCACAGGCTTCTGCTAGTTCACCAGATTTTGGTCTCCAATGAAACAATTTCAGTTTTCGCTTTTTGATTCAAAGGCATTTACAAATAATTTAATTATGTGAATAATGCATCAGAACGAGACGAGATCGAAGAGGCAAAGTATTCCGTTAGTCGGAATTATGAATTTATAGGTAATTCCTTAATTTCATAATCACGAGTTATGGAGACAAGCGACTTTTAGAAGTATATAATTTGTAAGAACTAGGCGTTAGATCCAAGATGTCGGTTCTTCAGCAACTTTGAGAATTGAAGCTGGTTCTGTGTTTCGTGAGATAAATGCAGGCCTTCAAGTAAATTCAGCTTCCATATACAAATAAGTTTCTCATGACGCCTTAAAACGGCTTGACGTTGCGTCTGGCACTAATGAACAATTGATCATGAATTTCGTTATTACTAATTGATGTCCCGTTCCCATAGATTACTTAACTTATATCTCTCTGAAATAATTGTATAACCACCAGAAAGGGCCGTTGATTGATATATATTGAAGTAGCTCTCATTTCCAACTTATAAATGAAGTTTTAGCTGGTTGTGAAGAGATATATCGGTATACTCCCGGTGAAAAATTATTTCTCTCAAATCGCGACACCTGCCGTATTTTTGAAGCAGATTGAAGGCACCAATTAGCAATCAAAAACTGTACATGTACCATAATGTAACAACGCATTGCCTTTATTTTTTGGGCTTGTCACCTCACATTTTCACGACTACTATATAATTTGACAAAAACCTGTTACTGCACTTCAGGATCCAAACGCTTGATTTTCATGATTTATAACGGCCGTAATTCAGATTCTAGCGGCAATAGCACACGGTAAGACTGCAAGGCAAAACTAATTACATCATTCTTACTTAACATACAGTTTGATTAGTGGAGGGGGATAGACATGCCTTTGTTCACACATACGTTATTTTTTCAGCAGTCGCAACATGTAAGCGGAGAAAAGGATAGATTGTACTCATGTCGCAGGTCATTATGATTCACATGGTGCATAGTATGTCCGTTTATAAAAGTCACGACGATGTAGAATTAATAACTCCTCTATGTTCAGGCCATTGCTTCATGCATCAAGCCGAAAACTCGTCGTTTTCGCATACCTGAAGTTGAAATATGTATTGACGAACCTTAATAAAGGTACCTAAATTAAATTTTAAAACATTTACCTCGCTTTTCAGTGCGATGAGCCTTCTTTGGAAAGTCACCTATACATTTACAATGCCACAGCGCTCTCAATACCTACGAATGATTTTTTTCCCTGCATTTCGTTGAAACGAGATTGTAATGTCTAATGCAGTTTTCTCACTCAGTAAGGCTCATTATTCTGAAGGAGAGAAGCTAAAGTTCGTGCTAAGCTGAGATATGAAGGCGAGAGCAATGAGAAGCGTGACAATACGTCGTTCAGTTGGGTAATCTGTGACAGAACATCGTGATTCAGAAACTTTATTTCTCAACATTGCTGCACTGTAATTACATTGATACTTCAATCATTTTATCATGCATATGTGAAGAAACTTTTGCTCATCTGTAATTAGCGAACATAAGAAATCTGAGACTTATATTGAAATTCAACAGTGAATTATTTTATTCGTATGACTCTCACTCATATGCATCTCACAAAACCCTTGCAGGCCAGGAAACTGAAGAACTCGTACATGAGGAAACAAAGCTCCTGAATTTCTTACACTGCTATTCTTTATTCTTCGATTCGCAGGACTGAGCCTTAAGAATGATTAACAGCGTCCGGCAGAGCCCCAAGGGCTTCATCGTCTAGTGAGCAGCGATGATGGTGACGTTTGACGTTAAAAGCCCTCAAGACATTGCATCAAAGTTTCCCTCGCGTAACTCTGTCCTGACTTTTCGACGGCTAACTTACAATACTTTTTTGAGAGAAGTTTTTAGTTAAGGTCGACTTCCGATATAAACACATTTAACCATGCATGTACAAGAATATTTCATGTAAGCTGGAGGACACATTTTCCCGTACAATCAACCGAATCTTTCGAAACCACAACTCATTGCACTGCTGGCACACTCAGGATTGATAAAACACTCGAGTGGGTGGAGAGCGGCGCTCCACGGCGATGTACCAAAGAAGGCCACCTCAAGTTCAGTGTCCTGGCCAAGCACGCCACGAGGACACGCGGGCTAGTGTAACCGTTAGGGTGCAGTTCTTGCTAACTCGATTGCATGAGCTCTCGCTCAGAGCAGCCTCTGCCTCTCCAGCACAGTTACGTGGATGAGTTGTTAAATTAACTCAAGACGCCAATGCCATTTAAAATTAAAATGAAGTAAATTGTTAAATATACATAAGTTCAGAAGCGGGGTTTCTTTACGTGAACAATTCAGGCAGTAGATATTATTTTTCAAATACTACTGAAATCAGTAGAATATTCATACTGATGCTATATTTTCAAACTTGTCATTAGTTACTCAAATACTTTAACTATATAAATGTTTGCTCCAAGATATCATTTCTGCTGTCTGTCGTCATACAATTTCAAGTACCGGGCACGAAAGATGAGTGGTGGATATGTTAGTGATAACTTGACAGTAGAAGGGACAATGAGAACGTGAGTTGCGTGTTTCGGCAAGGCCTTGCGTTGCCTAATGCTATGTCGTTGCTGACTTCTTGACTTCTTCTCTAGCATCACGTCGTAATTTACATGCAAAGCCACGCCTGTTTTGTACTGTAATTGTCCTTATTATGTTGCTAGAGCACTGACACCAGTAAAAACAATAAACATTTCACAGCTTACTTATGCAGTCTTCTGAGATCTGAACTACATATGTAACTAAAAGGCACACTGTTCAAGAATGCACAAGTATAAGTCCATGTGACATATGAATGAAAAAAGAAGGAAACGAAAAAATAAGCCATGCTGATGGGCGAGTAATTATTTGCTCACTCAACACCATTCTAAATTCAGACGGATAGTTCTTAGAAAGAAAGACGGCTGAGGACCAAGCACCAAAACAACGCCTTGAATGAGTGCCCAGCAACAGCTCTACGTACCAGTTCTTACTGGAGCATGACAGTTGCAGCTGGAATGTCTCATTCTTATTCTTAAACTTGTGATGAAAGTTTTGTATATAAATATACCTCATTTATTGTTATATACCACTCATGATTGAGCCCCTCGGTGTTCGTGGCCAAATGAGTTCAGTTTTTTACTAGAAAAACTGAGGTAAATTGTGTACACACGATGAACGAGTTCAGTTAATTCTTTACGCAGAAAGCGTACGGGAACGGGGAAAGTTCATGAGTGATCATTTTTTCATTAACAGTTAAATAATGACAGAGTGCAAGAATCTTTCGAAAAAAATTAACTGCGCTCAGGAAATTTTTCCTCGAGTGTCGTTACATCAGATGACGCTCCATCAGATGAGAGCAACGTTATAATAGATGAGATGAAGGCCCACGGATGGACATGATGACATGTGATAAGCTAACGAGGACGGTGACTTTTCTGGGTGAGCTTAAAAAACCATACGTACCTTCATCTCTCCACTCATTCGCTCTGGGGTCTAGAAACGATGCAGAAGCTTCTACAACTCAACGCAGACATCATAATTAATTTAAACGCATAGTACTTCGCTGGTGGAACATATTTCCATTCGTTTAGAAGATAGTAACTAAGAAGTGATGTTGTGAAAACAGAAACATAAGAAGGATTTCCATCTGCTGGCACTGGTATCTCTAGAGGCACACAAACAGAGATGTCATGCTGAATCTTGGAAGAGAGACCGCTATGTGAACTGAGGCCAAATGTTGCAGGCGGGAGGATGGAAAAATTATTTTGCAGCGACGTCTCTCGAGTCAAATATCAACCCTTGCATCAAAGACCACCAGAAATTGCTTAATGATGGTTGGTAAAGGAATAATGTTATTGCCATAATTTCAGTTTTAGATACCAACAGCACATTTACAATACGGGAACGTTGTTTAAAAAAATATCCTTTGTTTTTCATTATAATATCATTTTGAAATTGATAACTCACTGTCATAAATTATTGCGCGCCGGGATATCGTTCCGAGTACTAAAATTATTTCTCCTTGACTACGGTGTGTCAGTAGATGGATCCGAATTCCTTGCATGTGATTTCTTTTTCTTCATTCTTTTGATTGGTTGCTCCCGTTTAGATTTTCAGCGTGCAATCCTTCTGTCCCGTAGCCGATAAGACACTTGAACAGTGCTGCAGAGTAGGTAACTTTGTGACATTGAAACTTAGAATTGTGATGTCCGTTTATTCGTGATTACAGAAACTGTTTTTTCTTCTCATCAGGCCTAATCTCTTCGGCGGCGCCTTAACCCGAATCAGTTCAGCATAGATTAAATTGCATAGGTTAGATAGACTAGGTAGTTATCAGCATAGGTTAGATAAAATGGGAAGCTGGGATGAGATGAGATGGGCAGCTATAGTTCGTCACACGTTTAGTAACGCGTCTTCGGGGCCGGCTGGGCATAATTTCTGTCCTCGCAGAATCCGATTATTCTGTCGCCAGTAAGCTTTCCATTAATTAAACTTGATCATTAAGTTATTGTTCAGCATAGGACCGATAGAGTAAGAAGCTTGATAGGCAGCTGTGGTTCATCAGATGTTTAGTAACGCGCCTTCGGGGCCGGCTGAACATAGTTTCTGTTGCTACAGAATCTGACTGTTCTGTCGCTAGCAAGCCTTCTGATATTTTGACTTCTTCACTGAGGAGGATATTGTCCAGCGTTTTATTTTGTTTTCGAAAATTGTGAAATATAATTGTTATAAAATTCTTTCAATGATATTTATTCTTCCTCCTTAAATAACGGTCGACAAGAGTATAAAGCCATTCCCTGTTACAACTCGTAGGGCAAGAAACTATGCCCTTACACGAGGGAAAAAATATTGTTGAAGAATTATTGTTGGTGTTACACGATTTGAGAGGCGCAATAGAGGGAGAAATGATGAAGAATGAAGAAATACAGGTGAAGTGAGAAAGTAACCAGAAATGGTATTTATCAGAGCATTGAAGATATTGTTTATCAAGATTGATAGCTCAAGTGTGGTTATAGATACATCAAAAGTCGTTGAAAAGAGTGTGTGAGATCAATTTAGGCTTGGAAGAACTGCGTGGGAGGAAATTTGGACTACGAACGTATACTCACGGTATATGTGCCATCGATAATTGTACGGTTAGAAATTTAGCAATTTCAGACTGAGAGGAGGCTGAGCATGTATGTACCCCTTGCTCAAACTCTTAATGGTACGTGCGCCATAATTCGAGAACTTCATACTAATTAAAATTGAGAGGCTCTGCTGCTGTTTTACAAAGCGAATCGGTCACCCAGAATGATGAGGATGTAGTTAGTATTAAAGGCAAGTGTCAAGCTGACAGTATATTATGTGATTAGGTCCAGCTCATCTTTGGTCATCTATATGAAACGACGAGAAAAACACTGGGCATTTTATCAACTTTGGAACATTGATACTGGGATATTTGGGACATATGAATGCATGCAGGTAATTATCTGACATTAGCAAGTTAAAATTTTTCAGCCCAACGCAGGCGTCGAGCAAACAGACAAAGGGTGTGTACGAATTGGATTTAAAATATACAGATACAAGTTGTGCTATGTAAGAATATTAAAGTGTTTTTTACCTGGTATCTTCACCCTATAAAGCTCAAAAGCATTTATTTTGATCGTGAATTAAAAATTTGTTTCTAAGTGTTTGGACGCATTCAAAAGATGAAAATACATGCAAGTTCACAAAAATTTCATTACGAAGAACAGAATTTTTCAGAAATGATTTTTCAGTGTTATTGTTTAAAAGTTTGGAATGCATAATTATTTCTTAATTACATCTTACACTCAGCACGGTCATCTTTGAATAAGGTGCTCTTCTTGGTTCATGAGCAAGAAGGCTTTTACAATTGATACAATAATAAAGGCGTGTAAAGCTACAGTGACGGATGCACTTCATACAAAACTTCATACATATATAGGACCAGTAACAGGCTTAATCAGAAGTGGTACCTCATGAAGTAACTCCTAGAGTAAAATACTCGTATGTGAAACGGGTGACATAAAAAACGTGGGATGAATAACGCTATAGATTCTGGACAATATTTTTAAATAAAAACGGTATTATTGTTCATTTTAGATTCCTAAACTACAACAAGACTCGCAAGTTAATAAATGCAGTCTAAAATTTTGCACCCAAAATTCAAACATTTATTTGGTTCTAATATTA
>VCRD01001202.1:146803-158047 GCA_006783055.1 Trinorchestia longiramus | reverse complement strand
TTTCTTCAACTAGATATGAAGAATATGAATAATGACAGACAAGAAAGGGGCGAAATTGAATCATGCACTCAATTGTGACCAGCTTTTTTTCATTTAAAATTATGTATGATCAAAAAGGTTATCATCAATGGTAGGTAATATGAGTTGTGTATTTTCAGATAGTTATTTTCTCCACATGGGATTATGGCCAGTAAGATAGTCATGGTTCATAATGTAGATATGCCCTCTATATACGGTGGATGAGATATAACTACGATCATGTATCACAATTCTCAATCTTATTGCACACGGTAAAAAATTCATGGAATATTTTTAGCTTTTTACGGGCACAATTGTACGTGACGAAAGTTCGTGGTTTGTAAATCCTGTAAAATAAAATAATCTCTATGATATCAGGCTATGAAATTTTCTGTTTTACTGCCCAACAATGCAGTAACAATTGTTATTTTTTGCAAGAAATCAAATAACACTTTTTACAGAGGATGTCATGTTATGTATAGAATGTTTTAATGACCTTGATAAAAACTTATGATTGCAGGACAGCTACTATGAAAGAAGTGACATGCTTTGTTGCAATTGAGATGCAGTTCCGTGCTTCAACACATATGAGATACTGTACAATACATGAGTTTACAACCAATGTAGTTTTTATCAACATTCAACATTTGATTAATTTCTTATCGAATCTTACCTTGTACATACATGCAAGCAGCACATCACGAATATTTAAATTTCTTTCAAAAATTTCTTTTACTCAGCAGCTTTCTCAGTGGGGAAATAAAATAGGCAATGCACTTTGTTTCTTCCCTCTGCTTCGTTCATGGGGTTTTCTTAAGACAAACATGGCATCTGCATCTCAACAACAGCAAAATGCTAGCAGAAAACGAGTTACTTGAAACAACAAACGGTTAATTTTTCATGCGGTTATCCCATCCGCTGTGAAATGACAAAGGTCGAGGAGCAAAGAAAGAACTTCATTGCCGGGAGCAGCGGCTAATATAGCGCCCTCTTCATTCTGCGCCCTGTCCACTTAGTGCGAATTAGGGATTATGTGAACAGTTAAGGAACACAGACGCGCTCACACGGATGCTCACCGCAGAATGCAGAGCTGCAGTGAATTAATTTCTGCTTAGTGGAGCCTGACAACCACAGGACATTTATGTTACAGCTTTAAAGATTAGTTAATGTTTGACAATGATTCTTTGTCATCTGCTATATTTTGCATGTAAAGATTTCCCCTACAACGATTTATTTACACGAGAAAAATACCTTCTCGCATGTTCTTTAAATGCTAGGAGAGCATCTATAATAAATACGTGGTAACTGAATAAAATAAACAGATGAACCGGGGAGAATATTCCGTTAATATTCTACCTCAGGGGTCGGCAAAGTAGTCGATATCGACCCCTGGGGGTCGAGGACAGTACTCAAAAGGTGGATAAATTTATGGGGGTCGGAAAGGGGTCGATTAAGGATATATGGTTGAAGCTAGTTTTAGCCATGCGAATGCGATTCTAACAAAGCAGGGAAATAGACTAAACTTGGAAAACCGTGGTGATTTACGGTTAAAGCTTACCAATTTTAAACTAAATATCAAAAGCCTTGCTGCCGCTCATCAAGCTCATCCATCTCATTAATATCAAGTTTATTGATAAATAGGTAAGTTAATGTAATTTTCATTATTCTTTTTCGATAAAATCATGTTGCGTATTTCCATGGCAATTAATATTGTCAAGTAGCACACTTGTTTTATATAATTAAGTTCCTATCAATTTTTCAACGATAAGTATTGTTAGATTTCGAAACAGCAAAATTCTCGATAGGTAGGTAAACTTCTATTCTTTTCTTTTTTACTTTATATCAGTGAAGACTGCCTCTTTCTCTTAATATATATCTTCAAACATTGTATAGGGTACAACACAAGATTGGTTTTTGGTTTATAACATTTCACTTTATTTTTGGTCATCAAAAATGTCAACAATGGTTTAACATTTTTTTACCTATTTGTATGTGTGTATGCATGGAGGGAGTCGACGTAAGTACAAATATCCTATGAAGGGGTCGACGGGTAAAAAAGTTTGCCGACCCCTGTTCTACCTCATCTATTCAGTAAAACTTGTCTGCTTCTTCAACGCAGGTACGCAGAATATCCCAAGTCATGTGCAAGTGTTTTTCATTTACTCTACTTCAATGTAGAAAAATACAATGGAAAAACTGTTCAATTAATCTGAAGGGCGCAACATTAATTCATTTCAGCAGCATAAGTTATGTTATCATCAACCTCTAACAGATTTAAATTCGTTGAGCCTAATCATCTTTCTTTTCGATCCGAATTTTTACACATTGCATTCAAGCGTCGATATTTCAGTTCGATTCTTCAGCCTAAGCCCTAAGGCAACAGTGCAGCAGTAGTGTAAACTTAGACACAGCTGACATGTTTTCGTCCTATGATCTCCGTGCATGTTTTTACTATCATTCATGAACCATCTTCAAGTAAACAAGCAAGTGATATTCAGGTTCGTGAGCTGCATGAGTTCATCGTCGCTTGTGTTCACGACCTGAAAGCTTGTAACTCATGCTAACAAGTCAAGTGCATGAATGATTTGATGGCACTTTATAGCTCTTTTTGTCCTTTGGTTCAACGAAGGTGTGATTCTTTTGTCCTCTCAATCACGTTCATACGAGAGGGAACAGATGGATAGATAGAAAGTTTGAAGTATGAGAACACATCTTTGGCCTATGTTCGTTGACGATGATTTGTTCGGTTAAATGTTGCCTGAATTAGTTATTATTTGGGTGATTCTTGAATAAACTGGCATTGAAACTATGAATAAAATATGCATCTCAAGGAATATTTGAAGTATGATAATATCAATGAAATGTTGCACACGATTAAGTTCTAAGTAATGACCTCCTGAGCATATTCAATGCGATAAGCTCTTAGATTTAACTAAGAACAGAAAATTCTAGATTAATATTCTGAACTTTAGCTCTAATGAAATCTTTTTTGTCATATGTTAAGAACACGTGCTGATGAACTAAATGAAAATACATTTCTAAATTTAATCCTCTAAACAATATTTAGCTGTTTGAATCACCAACAAAAAGAACCACCAACATTTGAATCAGTTAAAATACTACTTTTTCCGTAACTTTGCAAACTGAAACAAAAAGTAAGACGGTTCTGTTTCAGTGTTATGTTGACAGTCCATTTGTGACGCACGAACAAGATGTAAATACTCGTTCTTAGGACGTGCTAATTCTGGCCTTGTCCTCACACCGCTTGTTATTGCATGCAGTCTGATCGAGACAGAGGGTAGAGGGGGAACAGTTCTTGGCTGCGTGCCCATGCCATCGCAGACTCTGTGGAGGACATGCGTAAGTGGAGGTGCCCACTGAAATGAATCGTCTTTGATCTCAGAGGATACAGGCGATGCATGTCAGTCTGTGTGATTGCCCGGACGTCAATAGTGACTAATTAATAATGGTCTTACGAGTAAGGTAGCGATGATACAACGGAGCTTGGCTTGCTGGGGTAAGATATTGGCTTTTATCCAACGCTCAGAACATCAAAAGTGTTTTTTTGGGGGAAACTTGATGAGAGGGAGAATTTCAATGTGAATTGAGTACAAGAAACGTGAAGACATTCCACCAGAATTTCAAATAATTAAATTTTCGTTTTATCGTAAATCTATGCACATTCGAGTTAAAATCCATCATAAAAATATTTTATTTTGTCTTCGTGTCCGGGTCAGTGAATCGAGAGAAATATGATTTTTTAAACCTGTGTGTATACATAAGTACACATAAAAGATTAGATCTGAAGTTAAAATCCTTCCGAAACACCCAAGTCTGTCCCCAATATTAAACAAATAGACAAAAAATTATAAATAAATACTACAATAATAAGTAAGATCACAGCACGTGTGAACTTTTAGTAACACGTAGACTGCACAAGGCTGTCTTTCATAGCCAAACAACGCCAGGCTGACCTGCTTCACAGATGACCAGTGAGCGATCAATGAAAATTTCTTAAACTTGACAGTACATAGTTCGGAGTAGTGGAAATTCTTATAAGGGCCGAGGTTGAACGTGTGCTGCTTAAGATATGTATTACATTTACTTGAATATTGAAGATAAGGTGGATTTAATGGTAAGTGCTTAATTTCTGAAAATTGGGTTGTATCTTCCCAAGCTCGTAAGACTTCTTTTGAAGGTGTCTTTTTCTATTATTGATAAAAATTAAGCTTCTACTAGTGATTCTAGTGCATTAAATGCTGAAAAATATTATGATTCTTGAAAAATTACCTAAGAAGCGTCGTTGTAAAATCTATGCGGAAAGTTTATGATAATTCCATGAACAAATGCCCACATGGTTACATACTTGAAACCTCTTCGCCTACCGTGTGTAGTATGTGAAATTATAAGACAAATATTACGTACCGTGTTCATGCACTTACACGTTCGACCTTACTTTAGGAGGTATATATTATCAGATAAGCCTATCTTTAGTTTTGGAAGCTTTTTTTCGAATTATGTAACAAGGCTTTGCACCTACAAACTCATAGAGAACTCGCTGTCTTTCCAATCAAGCGGTTATCGTAACTCCAACAACGCAACGAAAAGAAACGTGCAGGAACTTGAACTAATTCTACTAATTAGTTGGAAGTGTTGAAGATTGAAGCGTCTGGCTCGGCACAAAGGCATTTTATTGACCTATTCTCTCACGACTCTCAGCCAAATGGCTTGTTTCTATTGTCTTATTCTATTCTAATTAGTTACTATTATGACACTTCAATAGCTTATGTAAAATAATCCACTAGAAACTTTCATAGAGTGTGAATAATATTTATTTAAAACGGGATTTGGTACCAACCACTTGTCTCCTGTCAAAGGTCTGGTGGAATTATGGAATACGTTTAATTTGCTATCAGCTACAGGCAAAGACTGATACTGGCTACAGGTCAGCTGCAGGTGCAGGCCATCAGCCAGCTACTCGCTACACATTAACCGCTGGCTGCAGACAAGATGCATGTTACTAGCCAGCTTCAGACAATAGGCCAGCTGCTCGTTACTGACTAACTGCAGGCTACAGAGAAGCTGCATGCTACAGACCAGTTGCACGTTACAGACTAGCTGCGTGCTACAGACCAGCTTCAAGCTAAAGGCTAGTTGTAAGCTATAAGCCATCTACAAGTTTCAGACTAGCAGGAGGTCTTCCAATTATGAAGTGAGAAACAGTTGACGTGGAGAGTGGCGGCACCTCTACTACACGCAGGTCCATTATTCAAACATTCATCTCAGGCACTGAATTGCCATCTCTCTCATGTCGACTTCTGACATGCTCTGTGTCCACCACCTCAGCCGGTTGTGCTGATTCACTCAGACCAGTAGCCTTTGAAATCCTGGGTATGTAACTGAGTTGATATTGCAGTGTGAACAGATGACTGACTCTCGATATTAATCTCGGAATTACTTTCGATTAAGTGGTGATAGAGGTTAAATTGTAATTTTAAAATAAATAAAAACTGAATTAACAATTATGTGTGCACATGACTAAATTGACTTACGTGGTTAAGGTGTACGTGCATGACTGATGGATTTACTTTAGACGGCATGGGACTTCGGTATTGAACCAAGAATGGGCCAAACGGCTAGTTCCTATTGCCTTATTCTATTCTATTCTATAATGTTAATTTTAATAGGACATGTAAGACTTTATTTTTCGACAACGCAGCTAAACTCCTGGCAGAAAACAGCGCGTGACATATACAGGGATTCTCACTTATCGTTACAGTCTACATGCCCAGTAGGGGATATTGATGAGTATCAGGTACGAACAAATGAAGTATTTGATACGACTGCGATAGCCTGACGTTTGTTGCTACCATGTGAAGGATATACAAGGAGGTTCTTGATGCTCCTCTCGAGTTCACGAAGATTTGTGGCACTCGTTGAAGTGGCGCGCCAATAACGGGCTTCTCAAGCATCAGAGTGCGACTAGGGATGGGTTGGTTGCTGTACAGAAGCGCGATGCTTGCACCCTGGTGTCGGGCTGATCGTTTTAGGTAGCATTACAATAAAGACTTCCCCATTCATACCATGCGTTTACGAAGGAGAACTTTTTAAGCCTGTTCACAGCATTTACTTTTATCCATTTTCCAGTTTTAACTGAATTAACAATTTGGTGTTGAAAGTCAATTATTTACTCCTGACAATATAATTCTTAGTAAATAGTTCTTAACTCTGCGAAAGTTTTCAAAATCTCATAGAACAAGTTTTGCTTGACCAACAAAAGATATAATATGATACTTGAGCATTGTTCTAAGAACTGTTTAGGATGAGGTTTGACGTCAATTCAGGACGATGATACAGCTATAAATATACTTGATGTTAATTCAGGATAATGATACAGCTATAAATATACCTGATGTTAATTCAGGTCGATGATACAGCTATAAATACACCTGATGTTAATTCAGGTCGATGATACAGCTATAAATATGCCTGTATCATCGTCAGTGATGATGTCCCTACAGCTGTTGGTCAGAATTTTTCGAGGCATCAACCTATATATTAGACATTTTATGGATAAACTGGCAGTGTAAAAATATAAACATCCTGCTTTACGCTTTAAAATATCCCATCTTTTCTTCATCAAACCGACATCGCTTGCATGGCTTGTCAACTTGTACTCAAAAAACTGCTCGGGTTTGTATTGAAAAGGTTGTTATGTAAATAAATTATTAGTGTTTACACTGATCATGCAACTTTACTGTACACATAATTTATTAATGTTAACACTGATCATGCAACTTTACTGTATACATGATTTATTTGTGTTGACACAAAAAATGTAACTTTACTGTATACATGATTTATTAATTATGACACTGATTAAGCAACGTTGCTGTATCAGGATTTATTAGTGTTGACACTGATTAAGCAGCCTCAGAAAATAGATCTCGCAGCAGACGGTAGAGAAAAGTGTCGCTTTATTGATGGTTGCTTGTCACTTCTAGTGCTGAAAAAGACCACCTTGCCTACATGGCGGCCAAACAGTTCATGTATTTTTGTCAGTCGTATCGTCGTGCGACAGCCTTATTCACTGGTGCTCGATTTGGAAAGAACCTTCCGATTAAAATACCAAAATTACGCTAATTAAGTTGATTGCATAGAAATCAGAATTAACCAACCGCACATAACCATCAGGGATTAATCGATTTTAGGTTGTTGTTGAATTTGTTAATTCTCTAGTTGTTTTTAATGTATAATATGTTGAGAGATTTGGTTTCAGTTAATGGGGTTCATTAAATTAATTGATGATTTATTTCAGTGTACATTTTTCGTATTTTTTGGTGTATACAGTATTTGGAAAGGTAAAAGTAACAGGCTAAAAAGAAAATGTGCTTAAATAAAGTTATTTATAATGCCTGAACCCCTTCCTGACAATAAGATTGTGTTGAGCTCTGCCAATGATGCAGTATCAGAGAAACTCAGTCTGTTTTTCTGATGCTCTTGGAAAATAAATATAGTTTGCAAGCCATGAAAATGCAAGAAAATTTGGCATAGGTTCTGTGTCTTTCTACTTCATGTGTCCGTTAGATGGCGCTAGATTTATACTGACCAAAACGCTAAAATATGCATAGTGTTTAGAAAAAATTCAGGTCATTAAATTCAGCTTGTGTTTCATTTTTAGAACACAAAACATTTATAAATATAGCTGAAGATAAATCCCATCTCTGGGGATTAACAAGTCTTTCATTGGACTACAAAATCCATTTGCCTGTACTATTTTCACTCGCCATCTTTTGCATATGAAATTCCTACGATATATCATTATCATCATTCAAATAAGATCATTAATATCATCTTGGTGTTTTGAAGATTTTAATTTATTAACTTTTAGGAGCAAAATTGCCTAATCCAACGACCATCAGAGGAATAGATGCATGGACCTGACAGCATGACGCCAGAGCAATCGCCTTTGCAGAGCTGCGGTACACAGGAAGCAGGTCGTTGACTGCTGCAACTGCACAGACCTGCGTGACGTGCCTGTGCCGGGGTGTGGGCTGTGCCGCCTGCAAAATGCATAATGTCCAAAAACTGCCAGGCCGTTTTTGAGGTTATACCCTAAATTTATTGGATACAACGTATCGATATGGTGCCTTTGTGTCGAGGTGTGGGATGTGCATAATGTTCAGAAACTGTATCTGTCATACTTGAACGTCGTAGAATTTATTAGACATGGTACATTGATATCAACTGGTTTGTTTGTATCAGAAGCGACTCTAGAATTGATGTATGTAGAGTGCATCAGGAACATTACATCAGAAATAAACAATTTAATGCATGTACGCGTGAGTTAAATTGGCAATAAAGCGATAAGTTTAAACTGTTATATTGTAGTATCTATGTATCCGACTAGTGTCACCAATAATTTTCATACATTCAAGGATATATTCATCTATGCTCACATTTCTAGGAACACTGAAGATAAATTTGGTGCCAAAAACTGCAGTATTAGTTTCAACAGGATTTTTTATAAAATAGTATTCGCAACACGATTATATTTCATTCATTATGTGTAACATAATTAAACATCACAATTAAATTTACTACATAAGTGTAGAATACATGTGTATAAGGTGAGTTCATGGGTAAATTTAATAAGTTAATTTCATCTCTATTCATACGATTGATCTTTGGAAAATATGCTAATCAAAAGCCTATTAAAATCATTAATGAATATCGGAAAAATAAACGCATTTCAGATACTTTCGCAGAAAATGCCGCCACTTTTTCCTTCCTCATATTCATTGTATCCATCAGGCAGAGAAATTCACTCTACAATTATATGACTAGAGATATCTTTGTGCAGCAAAAATGTTTCGCCTCGTTAGTTCAAATTCAAATTAATGAAGACGGTGAAAAGGATGGGTATTGTGGGGTTGACTTCCAGACCGCAAACGACACAAAGTTCAGGTTTACGAGACTGCAAGTTACAGAAAAGTTAGGCGCCCACACACTCGCCACCCAAGACAGTTTATCCTCGGTAACACAGGCGTCGCACACGACAGTTTACCCTCGGTAACACAGGTGTCGCACACGACAGTTTACCCTCGGTAACACAGGCGTTGCACGCGACAGTTTACCCTAGGTAACACAGGCATTTCACACGACAGTTTACCCTAGGTAACACAGGCATTTCACACGACAGTTTATCCTCGGTAACACAGGCGTTGTACAGGACAGTTTACCCACGGTAACACAGGCGTTGCACACGACAGTTTACCCTCGGTAACACAGGCGTTGCACACGACAGTTTACCCTCGGTAACACAGGCGTTGCACACGACAGTTTATCCTCAGTAACACAGGTGTTGCACGCGACAGTTTACCCTCGGTAACACAGGCGTTGCACACGACAGTTTACCCTCGGTCACAAGGCCGGAATTTGAGGCAGCTGGGCTTCGTAATCTTGCTTCCTTTTAAAAAATTGATGTCTATTATAAAATAGACCTTATTAAACTTATCAAATATTTCTTATGGTTTTTCAAAATAAACTTTGTACTGCTTGTAAAATACCCTCAGCATTGTTTTCAAACTAGGCCTTTTTGATATTTGTAAATAAGCATTATGATCTCCTGAAATAAACGGTATGATGATTATGAAATCAACTCATGAAGTTAATAAAACATGTATTCCAATGGTTAAAAATAAACCTTAAAACCTTACCAAATTAACCTTATGAATGTCGCTAAATCTGTCAAAAAAATATTCGTGTACTATATCTGTTGAATTTTGAAGCTTGTATATTTCCATAATCATAAATGTTTTGCTTTAATTCTTATTGAAGGCTTATGTATACGACCTCGAAAAACATTTTATAGAGGGTTTTTTACATGAAATTTAATTGCGTTTTTTCAGTTTATGCTACCTTTTCTGTGAACTCAACACGCACCTTCGCAGTATGGAACTAATACTGGGACTTAAAAATAAAAGTACGAGAGCGCTAATTGAGTAAATAACTGGTTATTTACGTAAGAACAAACAAGAATATTCTCCAAATCCTATTACACCAGTTTCTAACATTTACTATTGTGTAAATAAACGTCATTAGGTGCTGATGACCACTTACGATAAAATACAATCATAATTATACACAATAAGTAATAAATTGAGTAGTGTCAGGTGATGACATGAAAATAATAATTAATGACTCTAAACACAGTAGGTAATAACTTGACACACACTAAGTAACAACTTGACACACAGTAAGTAATAACTTGACACACAGTAAATGATAACTTGACACACAGTACGTAATCACTTGATACACAATAAATGATAACTTGACACAAAGTAAGTAATAACTTGACACACAGTAAATGATAACTTGACACACAGTAAGTAATGACTTGACACACACTAAGTAACAACTTGACACACAGTAAGTAATCACTTGACACACAATAAATGATAACTTGACGCACAGTAGGTGGTAACTTGACACTCAGTAAATGATAACTTGACACACAATAAATGATAACTTGACACACAGTAAGTGATAACTTGACACACACTTAGTGTTAACTTAACACACACAACGATAAATTGACATACAATAAGTGATAACTTGACACACACAATAATTTGACACATAGTAAGTAATAACTTGACACAAACTTAATGATAACTTGACACACTTAGTGATAACTTGACACACACTTAGTCATAACATGGGATACAAAGTGTGATAACGCATAACTCAGTGAGGGATGAATGTAACACAATGAATGATGAATCTAAACTATAAATTATAACTTGCTACACAATGAACGTGAATTTCAAATACGAATTTACTACACCACTTAGAGTATTATTATGTGTAATCGGGACTCTTCGTGTTTTGCTGAGAAACTGTAAATCTTGCATTGCTCCAGCTGAATCAGTCAATATATTTTACAAATTTTGTTTGAATTTAAAATTCTAGTTCTTCAAAATTATGTCAGTTTTTCTTCTTACGTGTCCTTTTGGGTACTTTAAGACACTCGAGCTAGCAATCTCAAAATTATTACAAATTTTGTGCATTTTAAAAGAAGTTAGACTTCTTAGCACTAGCTGTTTATGAAATAGTTTCGAGAGATAACCTCATTTGACCCTGAAAAACCCTTCTGCCCTGTATAGCCCGAATACTTTCTTTTAGATAGAAACGATGCTAACTCGACGAAAAGTTAAACTG
>VCRD01001202.1:120558-146755 GCA_006783055.1 Trinorchestia longiramus | reverse complement strand
ATAATTACTTCGATAATTATTCGGTTGTTTTACCCAAGTCCTATGCCGTATTTCTAGCCGCGTCAACCATGTCGGCAGCGGGATTCGAACCCGGGTCTTTCCGCTCGCAAGCAGATTCGCTCACCAGTCGACCAAGCTGGTGATGCATCTCCTTGAATGTGTATAAATGAATGTATATGTATATATATATACATATATATATATGAATGTATATATAGACATTCTTATGACTATTGTTGTTTATTTTTGAAGTACTTTGTGATGTATTTTGGAGTACATGCTTCTCTTGCAGAATATCTATATGTTTGTGAGTGAATTTTCTGCTTTTATTGGATCATCGTGTTGTCACCTTGCACCTGTAAAAATTTCTCGTTCGCTAGAAATATTTTATGGAGGCCAGCCAAATATGATGCTGTGACTAAGTAGGTATTTTTTATTGGAACTAGGACGACAAAATCTTTTTAGCGAACTTGAGAAGCAAGCAAATTTTTTTATTAACTTCAAATTATTGGAGCACCAGCCAAAGCAACGCCTGAACCGTTCCTGGAAAAGCTACTGCCATTACTTGGTCCTACAGCGCTAGGACGCCGGCAGTTCCCTCCAAATCAACATGGAAAGCATGAAGGACTACAAAATACGAGATGTTTTGCGAGATAGTAATGCATAAATATACAAAAAATGAAGTTGCTTTCCAGAACTCCGGTGAATGTTATCGAAAATATTGTCGTCTATAAAGAATTCATACATATTATATTCTTTAAAAATTATTTTCATAATATCATCCTACCACCATCGATAACTACAGTATGTATGTATAGAGTATCATTTGCAGAGGGAGACTGCTTTTCAGTGAGCACATAATATACAAAAAATTAGGATTGACTTTGTTTGCAAATAAATGATCTAGCATTGCGACAGAATTTACAACCGTGCCTGTATAGAAATACTCTTCAACTTCACGCCTTGACGTCTCTTTTGTTTACGCAGGAGTTGCAGGACTTGTCTGGCTATAGAAGCAAATGACAATAACGCCTTAGTTGACGTGTCACTTTTAGAGGCCAAAATTTCAAGCCATGAACAGGACAATTTTTAAAAGTTAACATGTGACAAAGTAGAAGTAATACAGTTCTCTCACATTACATTTATTTTCCTAGAACACCTTTCTTCCAACATCATATATTTTAGAGCCCAAGTCCCACTCCACAGCGGCACTCTCTTAATTGAATGAAATGATTGTGAAGATGACATATATATATAAAATACAAGTACAAATAATTAAATAGATTTTCAAGATTGCATATACATGTATATGAAGTATATATAACGGCCCGCTTACTGTTTCACATAATAATTTTGCCCAAAATTCTGTAAATCAACTGTAAAATATGATTTTTCATTCAAGTTTTCCTCCAAGAATAAAGGTTACTAAAACTAGATTAAAGTCATGAATCCACCTTCATCTCCGTATGTTATGAGGAAGTTGTGAGCAATCCTTGTCCTCTTCATACACCTGCCAGACATCACTTTGTCTCGTCACGCTACACGCCATTTCCTCCACACATTTTTATTTCGAAAATGCCCATCCACAGTTGCACTATTGAAAAAAATCAATCAGTAAAGTGTTCTTATTATACAATAACTTTATTACTCTTCATTTTTTGATGAATATTTTGTTCAGTTCTAGAAACGTGCTCTAAGCTTCTCGTTATTTTCACGCTTCACTGTACTGCATCAGGCTACACTTTATGAGTCTGGCGATTTAATTTAATGAGTTTGAGTAATTTCGAGATGTATTAAATTATTCTGCTTATATTATAGAGTTGTTTTCCAGAAAATATTTTTCCTTCACTTATCAGCGCTTTGGATTATGCTACATTACGATTTATTATACTGTATCATAAAATAGTTAATCAAGTTACCACTGTAAATGCAAATAAATTTCCATCCTTTAGACATTTTCCATACAAACCAATAATTTAAAAATATTCACGCAGTAAATATCTACATGTGTAGCAAAGTTTCATGTATAGTTCTTTTAGCCAGCCTTCCTTAATTCCCATGCACAATTTACTTGTTGATTTATTGCAATTTCCTCAAAGAATCAAATTCACAACTTCAGCCTGGATGAACTGCCCCGTCCCCAAGATTTATTTTCTCGTGAAAAATAGTGTCACAGCTCAGAAATTTATAATGATGATTTGCAGCTGAGGGAGGTAATGGATTGTCTTATTAAATTACAAGATAAAATTGGTAGAGGAGATGAGCGTACCATCACGACCTCATGTGCCACGAGGTCCTGCTGTGTGACGAGCAGCTTCCCGACGCAAAATTAGGACCCACATCATGCAGCCATTCCCACGTCACACCGATCATGTTAACCTGCAATTCCAGTCGAATAATTTTACATCCTTTAAAATTTTCATTACAGAAATTTTTGCTTCGAATAATTTCAATTCATACTTTGCAGGTTTCACTATCATTGAGACACTTTTAATTATTGTTAAATGATATGCCATATGCTCGTGCATAGTCTTGCACGGATCTTCAATATCCGTACAATAAGTTAAAAGAAATCCTGCAAATCTTCAACATTCGAAGATCCGGAAGGATCTTCAACAAGTTGGAAAAAAAGTCACGTTGGGGAAGAAAATTCTTGCTGTGTGTGTTCTTGGAAGGATTAGTGGCACCAATTATTTTTAATGTAGGATTCAATATAAATGTATGATATTGTTATAAGGTAACATGACAAAATAAAGACTTTAATCTTTAAGGCATGCTGCAAAAAACTACTGAAATGCCTCTTTAATCATTTTCTACCCACATATAATGTTCTATCCACATAAAATATATCATACTTGGGTCTTCTACTTTTATTACTTTAAAATTTTCCTTTCCTTCATTCTGGCATGTACGCAATACTTGTTATTAAAATCTGTCAAAATTGCTGAGACTTCAAGTTTGAGAGCCTCAAGATTTTTTGAGGAACCTTTAGAACGTTTCCAGTGGAGCGAGTTCTTCCTCGCTGGTTAGTTTTGCAGCAATATTTTAATTCTCTCAAATTTCAGCCCAGATACAGAGGCATTCGAAACTCCTGAATCAGATATCAAGATCAAGTTTTCAGTCAGAGTGGCTTGTCGAGAAACATTTTTGATGCAAATAATTTCATCCTTCTCGAAGAAATAGGTTCAAATTTTACCTTTTTCATAACGATCGATCGCATATCTAAAATGGTCATCCAGCGGCCCATGTCTTATTTTATTTCTAATTCACTATCAATTGATTTTCAAACACATGCAGTTACGTGAAAATATTTTTAAATATTTGATACGTCATGAAAATTTCAACTTATTAATATTTTTTCTGTATGTGACAATGATCACAATTTCAAATTCTAACTTTAAACTTACATCATGGAGAATATATTACTACTCGAAAACTTTTAAAGAAGTTCTCGTTAAAGATTTTTTAACAAAAAATATAAAATAACTAGGCTAAAAAATATTCAATACATAATGCTAAAATACTTTTATTACATATATCTCTGTCAGAATTTAGCATTATATTGTATTTTTTATACTTCAGAAGTTTTAAGTGTCAATTTTGAGAGTCTTTACAATATTTGGACGTCTAATCAGTGTTATTTACACTGATTGAAACGAGTGCAGCATGTTGTTATAATTCCCTGAAATTCAACAATGCCTAAGACGAAAGAACTCAGTGTAGACATCTGAAATAAAATTGTCGATGCTCATAAAGGTGGTAAAGGCTATGGGGCCATTGGAAAACAGTTTAATCTGCATCCATCGACAGTGGGGTTGATAATACGGAAGTGGAGGGCATATAATTTTATTGAATATCTACTGCGAACGGGTGCTCCTAAGAAAAAAAACAGAAAGTCACGTTAAAGCTCGATTAGGATTTGCAAATAGCTTCTTATCGAAACCAAAAGACTTTTGAAATAATGTTCTTTGTTCACATGAGATCAAAATAGCTATTCAAACATAATTATCGACGTCATATTTGGAAAAAAACAATGAGGCTTTAGAACCAAAAAAACATCATCCATTCTGTTAAATTTGAGGGAGGAAAGATAATGATTTGTAGTTGCTTCTCGTCCCATGGTTCTGACAATCTTCATATCATCAAAAGACGCTTGCATATCACGATACATGGCATCGTGATATTCTGGGAGAAAATCTTTTACAGTCAATTGACGTTGAAGTTGGATGAAGATTGGCAATTCCAGTAAGATAATGACCTCATACATCTTGCAAAAGCAACTATAAAATGGTTTGCAGATAACAATGTACAGGTGTTGCCATGGCCCTGCCTGTTGCAGACCTGAATCCAATAAAGAACCTTGGGATGGAATGCTTATTCACCTAACCGTATGTATTTTCACTATCTAAATTTTTGTGTGTTTTTCACTCTGACAGTTTCCGTGTTCGAGTTTTTTATTATTTTCTTATGTTTGAGTATGAAAGTTTTACATTTACAAGTTCGTGTATGTGTCTTTCATTTTCTTAATTTATTAGTTTGTGCACGATTATTGATCTTGCATTTTTATTTTCGTTTTAATAGCTATTGCTTCATGAGTCTGTTAGTGCTTAGTTTTACTAGTCAAACTGTAAAAGACACAAGGTTTTAATAATTTATTCCATAATAATTTCTTCCTTTCTAATTCATACAACAACATCAACATCACTATATCTCGCCGTAGAAAATTATGTATATCTGAATAATGTTTTCATTCACAATCAAATTCCTCTGGGTGCCTGAAACTTTTATTATTATTAAAGGTTTTTTTATTCCTGAAACAAAGAAGCTTTTGTTCATGATCCCCTGAAAGAAGCTGCGTTACTTATATTGCAACAAGGAGATCGAGATACAAAGGATATTCGCCCAGGAAATCTAGGACGATGCTGTTTTGTCAGGCTCTCTCCGTTGCGAAATTGCACAGAAATTGCCGGTGCTTTCAGGTACTGAGCTACCTCACTGCCTGGGCAAGAGTAACAACAATAAAAAGTGGAAAACTGTTACAATACTGAAGTATTATAGCTCAAAAATTTGTGATAGAATATAGTGCATGATCGATTTTTTGCTGCTACTTTCTGAGAGTTACGTACAAGCGCTTACCAATAAAATCACCTTCTCTTAACTTTTTTAACACTGCTTTTTTGCGAGAATTTACGATAAAGTATTTTTTGAGCGCGATTGTGTGAAAAACTGATGCCGATAACCGTCTTATTCTCGCATTTTTACTAACTACTTCTAATCGAAACCTTCAGAAGCAAAAAAATTCTCAGAACATCTGTTTATTAAATTTGTATTCAAATTATCCTAATGAATATCTTGTGAACATTTTTATTGCGCAAAATTTCTACAAATGCCATCTTCTAGACACATGTCCTAGAACACGGAAAAGTTCCCCCTACGACTCTCACTAACATATCGATATCCGTTCATGATCCGCGTCTTGTATCCTGGGTCTCTTTGAGGGGTCTGAACTGTTCAATTGTTGATCAGCTGCTGTAGCTACTCAGAACGACCAGCATTTTACGGTCTGCCACTCTCCTAAAGGGTCGCAACTTTGAAAAGCATTCAATTTTCTTGTACATTCATTTTTTTATAGGATCTTTTCCGTACAGCCATAATTCTGTATAAAAAGTATTCATTATAAAATTATATATGTATATCATATCTTACATTTTGCCTCTAATGCTTCTTGATCATAAATATAAACTTGATTTTAACATGAACCTTCATCTAATCATAACAGGACTTAAACTTGATTGAATTGTGGTCTTCTTATAGTTTCGAAACCCATTTTAGCTTTAGTTTTAAGACAATCCATTCAGTTAATTGAATTTCTTTCGAACCCAGCTTTTCGATTTCGGTCTTACAAGACTTGTCATTCTCGAGCCAAATGTTTCCCTTATCCATTAATGATTCTATTTTCAACTGTCCTGATTAATTTAAACTTTAAGCCAAAATGTGCACTCTTCTTGACCGAGCTCGATTATTGTAATTAAAACTTACATTTGTTCGCCGTAGTTTCCTCACTTGAACACTCAGATAATGCAATTTCAGCCCAAATCTTGTTTCAAATATTTGATTTCATCTGGAATTGAAAAGGAAATTTCTGTTATTTTTGGCGTGGCAAAAAAACATTGATTTAAGGCAAAATGATATATGTGACAAACATAAATAATTTTACAAGAAAACCAACGTAACCTTAATTTTTATTCGTTAATTCAAGACAGCCATGAAAGGATAAGAAAAAATTCAGTGTTTATGAGTTTATGGGTGTTAATAAAATTGGAAATCATGTAAGTAAGTATAATTTTTCTCGTATTGTAGAGATTTTTTCAAGATATACCTGCAATACTTGCACCTGAGGAGACATTTACTACATAAACAACGGTATTTCATGTCTGTGTGAAATCGAGTTTTCTTGCACATTATTTAGTGTTTCAAAATAACCAATATTTGTGATGATTGAATTTCTGCAGAATGATAGGTGCCTGAAAATAAAAAGTATTTGTGTAGACGGTTTCTCTTTGCTTTTCTTGGTTAACAATCGGAGTTACTTTTCTTGCATCAATAACACGCGATTAAATTTCAAAAAGAGACTCAAAGCTTTTAAGGGGATGTGTATTGAGTCTAAAATAATTCATTTTTAGTATTCTCAAAACCAAAAAAGCCAAACAAAGCTTTCAAGTACTTCATACAAGATCATGGAGAAACTAATGCTTAAAATAT
The DNA here is from genome assembly GCA_006783055.1 of Trinorchestia longiramus. NCBI lineage: Eukaryota > Metazoa > Arthropoda > Malacostraca > Amphipoda > Talitridae > Trinorchestia > Trinorchestia longiramus. The sequence continues at coordinate 139,993 of VCRD01001202.1, read as the reverse complement.
CTAACTTTGTCAAGAAGTGCAGTCTTATAAATTCAACAACCATCAATATTTACTTGTTTAAACATTCTTTCATCCAATTCATACATCAAATAATATTACTATACAAAAAACTTAGAACTTTGGTATCATTTAAAAGTACACGCAAGTGCTCGAATAGAGTAACGATTTCCAGTATTTGTTTCCTACAGTAGTGGGTGATAATCATAATTTGTTGCTTAGTTTGTATCATAGTTTTAAATCCATGGTAAAGCTTAGTTATGTATTCTGATTAGAAATATAGCACTAAAAAATTAAGCTTGAATTAATATGAAAATTATTTAATAGCTAGTGTACCCGTGCCATCAAAAATGATGGCAAATCTAGTGTATAATAAACACTTAGAATACAGTATTTTTGAGCCACAATAAAAGTAGTTATAGCCATTCGTGTCATATCCTAGATACAGAAATTCAGCATTACTGAAAGCAACTGCGAGCTTGTGTATGTATATTGTAATATGCAATACCCCGCCGAACTCCCTATCCACGATACGGACTCGAGTATACGTATAAGGCTCTGGATCTCTCTAATTTTTTGAAAGTGACTTATTATAGTGCACTTGTACAACGAAAATGAGTGCATTAATTCACCAGTGAACTGATCAAAGACCGCCAGTGCTAATCTATTCTTAAGAGCGTGACACGAAATCAGTGAAGTGAAGTCTTTACCAATAGGAAAGATTTGAGTGAGAGTTTGGCACAGGGTGTGCCTAAGTATAGGGGTGAAACGGAAATGGATACTAGGAGGAGAATAGAAATGAGCGCTTTGCGCAGATGTATTGAGTGGTCGCGGTCTGTCCCTGGGGTATGTTCTCTTCACATTGAATATCTTCCGCTCATCTCTCCCACTCTACACAAGTGGGAGAAATGATCTCCCCTCTCCCTTCCAAGGACTGCGAGACAAACCCACGAAATCAATTTCCAAAATCTTTGGCGTTATACTTAGTGGTAGCCAAGTTACTGGTCAAACTAATTTAAAACATTTCTTTTCGCATCATCAATTAAAAATATCAAAGCATCCTGATGAATTTCAACTGAAAAAGGTCAAAAAAAATTCTATTTGTAAACATAAACCGATTGTGTATTCTGGATACCATAATGCAAGTGAAAGGGAATTGAATTGCCACAGAAAAATAATGCAATAGAATGATTTCTTGTATTTCTTAAGCTTTATCCTTGTTGCTATCAAAGCTATCGATTAGAAAAGTGTGACACAGGGACAGACGGACGCGGCTCTTATTATAGTTTAGATTATACATTTAATTACAATTCAGTGATTTCATATGAAACAGTTGAAGAAAAAGTTTCATGACTTGGTTCGTTATAACCTTGACTCGAGAGTTTTTACGTGAGTTAATTCTCCATTCAGATGCGAAGTCCCAACGACTGCGAGTTTTTCAGACGCTGAATGCTTGTAATAATTTTCATCTGAAGGATTCGGATGTTTAAAAACTGCATCTCTACTGAGTGAATAATACCCATTAAATTTTCCGTTCCCCGACTACTTTAATTTTTATTCGGATTCGAGTTTACCAGAACTCTGATTTGATTCAGTAATGAGGATTAAGATTTAGGATTTATTCAGAGCACTTCGTTCTGGGAAGTCAAATCTCAAATTCTAGTTTTCTTGGCCCCAATTCCAATCACGTTCGAGTACCTCTCCAAAAGCTCCTTTCACCTAAAGAGACAAAAATTCTTGAGCTCGCCATTAGATGGAATACGAGTCTTTACTCACACACTCAGAATGATAAAATCACGTCGAGCACTGACTCGTAACCCCCTAATCACTTCAAGTTTTTTCATTAGATGTAAATCCAGTCATCTGCACGACGCTATCTTTTTCATTTGGAAACATATTAGGTGTGAAGTTGAATACACTCATCACAGCGCCGCCACCATTTTTATTTAGAGACGTGGCATGGAAAATTAAAAATGCTCGAACAAAGCTGCTGAAATTTCTCAAATAATTTTTAATTCTTATTTTTCAAGAGATAACTTAAATGTAGTTGAATGTGAGTTACTTCATTGAAAGAAATGGTGTAGTCCTGAGTGATTTATCAGCATTTTGCATTATTCTACCGACTTTGTCTCAAGCGACTTTTGATTATTTCCGAAACTGAAAAAGACGACGAAGAGGAACCTATTTGGCACCATTGAAGACAACAAATCGAACACGACAGAGCGCTTAAAGTTGTTGAAGAAAGAGGATATCCAGGCATCTCTCTGAAAGTGGCAGGAACGGTGGAACCAGTGGGTGTGCGTGTGCGTGTGTGTGTGTGTGTGTGTATGTGTGTGTGTGTGTGTGTGTGGGAGGGGAAGGAAAGTACTTTGAAGGAGATTAGTGGCAAAACACACTAATGTTCGTAATGTAATAAATCTTTACCCAGTTACCGAACTTTTTGACCTCTCTTCGTATAGATAAAATAGTATCAAACTATGCTGTCTGTAATACGCGACAATCATGAGCAGAAAAGTGAACGTCATAAATTATCAAATATTTTCTATGATCATAGTTCGTGAAATAAATTGTGGATCGTAAGTGCCTTTAAAAACATGAATTTAGTAGACTACTAATCATTACCTTTACAGCACAGTCTTCCTCTAATTAATATGGTAGACGCTTTTTATACTGCTCTTATGTAAATCAAACGTATACGTTCTGACACTGATTCCTCTCCGCTGAAAACCTTTATTTAATTTTTTATTTTTAGTACCTGTTTATAAAACTTTCTTTTTTCTGCAGAAGTGACTACACTCTTACGCCACTTTATCTCTTATCATCACAGGTCACGTACGCCTTCTGCAAAGAGTTCATCAATTTATTGGAGCTTCACCAAGCCCCTGGTGGTCAACTCGATACCACCAAAGTGCTCGTCAAGCTCTTCAGAAAAGTAAGTAGCTTAATATTTACAGGTTTATCATCACCCTCTCTAATTTGTGTCCTTGCACGATGATGTTATGTACATACACTATACAAGATTAAACAATTGGTCAATTTTTGCGTAGCATTAGGTACTGCAAATGTGAATTTCAGTTGGCTATATTCATCCCTAAAATGCTGGTTAATTCTATTTTTCCAATTTTGAAAGTGTCTTCGGTGAATGTTGGTCAGAACTATATGGATTGTTTTTGAAATTGAAATAATTGTTTCAGAAATAATGAAATCAACAATTCCAAAAAAAATGATTTTGTGCATGCAAAAGTATAAGGGGCACTTGACACAGAGTTACTGCTTAACTTTCAAACAAACTTAACGTCTGAGTTGACCACATTTCACACGCATGCCTCACACCTCCTGCTAATTTAATTAGATAAATTTGATTGCTTGTGAAGTTAATAATTGTGTTTGAAAATATTACATACTCTCTTGATATCAAGTTAAAGAAGCCACCCATGCACATGAAAAAACACTTAGTATCTTCGGTCAGCACAAAATATGTACTGTGTTTTAAAACTAATGAAACGTGTCTCATTCAGGCATATATTGCGCCATGGATATCTCATCTTTAACAATATTATGGAAAAAAAATTCGATTTCTGAAACTGTGAGTGAATCGTGAACGTCAAGTAGATATGAATGTTTCTTAATATATTCTTTTATTATCTACACGTTCATGCGAGTAGCTACTGAAAAAACAGAACCCGGAACTGATTGAATTTTGAATGAATGTAAGCATCATATACTTTGAATTAAGCTACGCTTTATGGACATAAGTGTGATTTAAAATTACGTTGAAACCTTGATGTTGTTTTTCTGAGAATAAGTGCTTCATGGTTTCTTCCAGCGAAGGCGAGAAATAGCATCTGACATTTCACCAATTCTTTAGAATTTCAAAGGACAAGGCGCGGTGAAGTGGCAACATGGAGAGAAAAGAAAAAATTATTATTGTGATGTTCAAATGTCATAATGTTTCATTTCATTTTTTAGTTTCGTGAATACTCTTCTACTGTTTACTCTATTTTGCTTGTATTAAACTTAAAAATGCGTCAGAGCATTTTACTGCTACTGTACTGATCTTTTTCAGAATTAATCCCGTACTCATCTAAAGAAAATGAGGGATTTTGCGTGGAGAGCTAGGAAAGACAAGAACCTGGACCTCCATCTCGTCCTAAGAGATAAGAGTACCACAACTGCATTTTTTGCTCGTCATAGATGCCAATAAAAACACTGGGCAAAGGAGCTAGCTTTCCGTCTGTATTTTCTTCTTATTGTGAGGCGAAGAAGAGAGATGAAACCGAGGCTTGCAGCGTCACAAATCTTTTTGACTTTATTCCTTGCGTTGAAATAGAGGGCAAAATTTTCGAGAGGTAACTAATTATTTATGTACCTTCTTTGAAAAAATCTAATAGAAAAGATATGAAATGTCAATAATATAGAGATCATCCACGTACATATGAATACGGTCTGTAGGCTGAGAGACTCAGTGATGCAGGAAATGTCTAGCAAGATCCATGCATCACGTAGAGGGAGGTCATTTCGTACTCACGATATGATGATGGAAAGCCAGCAAGTTTTAAGATCGAGATACTTCTGACGCGTCTTTCCTTGTAGAAGAATGCTTGCTAAATTTTTGTCCACCAAAGTTTTAGCGTACAGCCATCCTTTTTATGATGCAGCTTTCCATCGATAACCCGGTACTTTCGCTTCATACTTCTAGACATGGTCTCTCCGATTTGTTTTTAACAAAATACCTCGCTGCATCGTTTTCACTTACATCGAATAGCTGGACTGTGAAATCCAACCGACTCGATAAAGTCATAGATTGCGCCTGGGAAGTTTTGAGAAGATTCAGAAATTCTATTCTGCAAGTCGAAGGTGAATTTCAGTGACTTGTAAGTTGCTTCGAACAATTCAGTCTGCTGGAAACTTTGCCCATCTTAGCAGAAATAAAGTAGTATCGAAAAAATTCACGTTTATAGATAGAGCACTTACTTATATCTGTACCTATTTTGTAACGCTTAGAATGTGCATACGGAGTTAAATCCATCACTTTGTAACCCTGACCAGCGGCTGCAGCAGACTCGTACCAAGGCTCAAGACTTGCTGAGTTTTTTTGTATGTCCGTCACAGAGACAGAGTGACCGATGAAAACATGGGTGAATACTTAGAGTAGATAAGTAAGGCATATTTTGAGCGTACACACAAAAACGTATTTGTTGCACATGTTATAGATCATAATTTGTAGCAGGCAAGAGTGCAGTTTGAATTTAGAGAAACAGTAACATGTTAATAATTTTGTTTTCTCCTTAATTTATGAAAGCCTTCCAGACAATTTCTTAATTCAGTTGGTACTTTTATCATTCTATATTTTATTGACACTTTCGTGATACAACTTAAACTCATTTTTGCCGAATACCCAGCAACTTTTGAGAAATTTGAGAAATAACAGTATTACAATAGATATAATTTGATGATGTTTATTTTAACTGTATTTATTTGTGACTAGATTTTAATGACCTTAGTTTTCTCAGGTGGATAGATAGTATAATTATTTTTAATAGAAGAAACATTGAGTTGTGTTGCGTGTGTTGGTAGAGTGAAGCTAGTGCATGTACTAAGAGAGTCAGGCGCCTGAGTGACATTCATCTCCAGATTGTCTTTCCTCATCAAGCTAGAATAAAAATTCTGCAATTCTATAACAAAATTACAACTTTTACTATAAACTTAGGGATCAGACGTTGGTGTTATATCATCGCTTCGTATAGCAAGATTTTAAAAGATATCACTCACGAACAGTGATCTTAGAAGTCAGCGCGTAATTCATTATGATCCTGCTCTATCATTGCATCTTCCTCTATTGTTATCTTAAAAATGCAGCGCACGAGTTCCCAAATATGAACGCAGTGACAGGTTCTGAATAAAAATCATGGGTCGAGACCGGAGTAAACAATGGATTTGAGTTTAATATTTCTTGTCTCAGTATTGTTCCTCGTTTCCATTGTAAGACAACTCGTTCATGGTCGTAGATGGAAGGATTTTCTCTCTTTTTCTCTCTTTTTCTACTGATTCACATGAAATCGTGTAAAATGGAAGCTCGGTTAAAGATGTTGGCAATCAAAAATTTTGTGCTTCCACAATTATTACAATACTCGGCTAAAAATTAGCGCACCTTGTAAATTTGCATGCAATGGATTGTTTGATTATTCGCTTTCCTGAAATCATAGGAAACTGAATTCATGAAAATTGTTTGTGGTGCCCAGTAGAACCCGCTGGCATTCTCAAGGAAGCGTTTTCGTTAAATATGTTGGGTTAACATTCAAGATGCGAGTCTCGATTTCAGCATCTCGGTGTTTAAAGTGGACCGATTGTTGGTTTAATTTGGGCATGTCAGTCTATCAGAAATATTTCATGTGTGAAGAAAATAGAATATTTTCGGGAAAAAACTACTCATTTTGAAAGAAAACAAGGGAGTACAGTAGCTCAGTCGGATTCAAACGTAAAATATTCTATGTCCTTGACAGACTGATACGGTTAATGAAATCAAACAACCAAGCATGCGTTTATTAACTAGTCTTTACGTTCAACGAACTCAAAAAAATTCGCCCAAATCATTCTAATCAGAAATTAACCAAACAAGCTGAAGAAGTAGTACTTCAAAGAGAGAGCCTCTGAGCTGGGAAGTAAATAGAAAAAAGTCTCTAGTTCATGAAGGATCACAAAGATTTGAATTCCGAACCGCGGAAAAATGTGCGGTGACGAAACAACGCAAGGCTGAACCTCGTTCTAGAGTGAAAGCTGATCCAATGGGAGTCGGAGGCCACATAGAAATAGAATCTTGGATCCCGTGTGCAACACTCTCGTAGCACATCAATGGGTATCCATAACTAGAGTAATGATCAAGAAGGACCTTACATGGATAGAATTAGGAAGGGCAGCTGTAAATTATAAGAATGAAACCTCAAATGAATGTTTTACCATCTTAGCTTCTGAAGTACACATTTCCATGTCTCTCTTTGAAGTAGCATATATGGTATATTGCAAAGCAAAAAAGTTATAGTTCAAAACGTCTACGTATTGCATAAGTGGTTCATGAAATTCAAAGAATTGCATCTCAAGTGAAGTCGCCACCAGTTTCGAAATGTGCGTCACATCATAAATTTATGGAGCTAACAAAAAGAAAAGTTGAGAGCCTCGACATTTCAGCTGTCTCCTATTTAAAATATTTGTCGGTGTTTGTTCGCTTTGTGGACAAGCAGATGCTTCGAACGCATACAAAAGCTAGTGGAATCGTAGCTTGAAAAGCGTATAGTTGTTATCAAGGCTAAAGGCCTGCAAATAAATTATTGTATACAACTGCTTTTATTTCACCGTAGTGAGACGAACGTTTTGGTGAATACGTTGCATTCATGTACGATATTTCAACAGATTTTATCATCTGTAAATTCTAAATGTTAATGGTCAATATTTTAAGAGGTTAGAACAATTTGAAGTTGATTTCAAGCATGTGTGCAGTGCTACTCAGTTGTCGATACCTTCAACAAAATATTCAGAGACCACCACTGGGATAGGAATTTTCATCATCTCTTTATTAAGTTGAAGCTTGTCAATAATCGATAATGAACCAAGTCTTGCTGCCTGTTCTTGATGATGAAGAATTATTGGAAGCAGTGATCAATAGACAACGAACAATGGATGTGGGGAAAAATTTTATGGTTCATGTATGGACGAGAATTATTTCAAAGAATCTGAGCAAACAAAGATCATGCCTGCATATGGTAATTTTCTTGCAACGTCATAACATGTTCATCAATAAAATATATGGAAACTTGGCTAGTGCATTGTGCATAGCTTATTTCATATCAATGTAAGAGGCAGAATGAAGCATTAGATAAATGAATGAACACAAACTCATTGAAGCTCAGCCGCAGTCACATTTTACAGGTGGTTCAATGTGAATAGTACAGCGAAAATACCATTTTTTTGAAGCAAGTCATAACTTGTGATGAGAAGTGGATCGTTTATGAATAAATAAGGATATCAGAATCAGTTTGATCAAAAATAATGCAGCAAAGATCAGAGCAACAACAAGCTTTCATGAACTGAAGATAATTTTCATACATAAACTTGAGAAGATTTCCAATTCAACTTATTCTGGGAATTCAGCCTATTTTGAATTATTTGAGTTAAATCAGAATAAATGATTGATCGGAGTTCAAGATTGAGTCAACATGGACTGATATTCCTCCTCACCAGCACTCAGGTTACTCAGGTTACTCAGGTTACTCACAAGGAACTCAAATATAAAGTTTGACACATTCCTGCGGATTGCTCGGGTGTTGTGGGAATGGATGGCCACTTAAACTACCTGGCTTAAATTAAGCTGAGCACAGATATTAGATACACTGTATACTTCTTCTCTGGATTTGTCTCAGAAGATTTAGTCAAGAGGAAACTCAAATGGCAATATTCTGTAGTGTCTCACGTTACAACCACCAGGTTGTTACGTCAGACGTTGAAATTAATTAATTAATTAATTAAATTCTACTCAGTTACAGTGTTGTTTCTAGTTGGACGCATTTTCTAACAGTCCATTGTTTTTTCATATATGCTGTAAGTAATGCATTTATATTGTCCATGTCTGACAGTTTCTTCAAAAGGCTCGGTGAAAAAGGTTTTTAGTTCTCAAACTCAGAGAGCAGATGAAAACTATTAAGAATATTTGTTGTCAGCCTTGATGCATAATAAGTTGAATCCGATGAAATTATCAATCCGATCTGGTGTTCAATTGCATTTGTTTCTACAACAATTACAGACAAGCGACGAAGTGTGCTGGCTTACAAACTTTTTATTTTATCCAAAAACGCTTATTATGGAACCTATTCCTGCTGCGATATGAATTTTAACAAGATGAAACAACAGCATAGAACATTTGTTACCAAAAAGGAAAGGATTTTTAGATAAAATTCAGTAACAAATAGCACAAATTACAGGATGGTTAATGTCGTAACAACTCCGTGATTGTAAGTGTCCTTTTTGAGCGTGATATAAAAATGTCTTAGATTTGAACATTCTGCATTAGCATATTTCAATTCTGATGATAATTCCACGCGTTAGAGAACAGCATTACAACCTTGCTTGTTTGAGTGTGTGCTCCACTGCTACGGTCTGTGGTCGGAGTCTCAGCTCCGTGTCATACGAGAAGAAAGCCATTGAGAGGATGAAAAATGCCCGATTGCCATACGCCATGTCTTCTCTCCTCTCTAGACCTCGAAGTTTTTGGCAAGTGCATTGGGCAAAAAAAAAAGATCATCACCAAGGCATGGAATTTCCTAGGAGAATGGTAAAAAAGTATAAAGAAGGTTTAGGAAGGCTTGAAAGACGACGAAGTGGAACAAACTTCAGAAAAGTTTCGCTACTGGCAGAATTGGTAAAAAATTAATGTACATTATTGATGTACACAATGACAATATTTGATGTGGTACAAAAAATAACTCTCAGAGTTTACATTTCAATTTAAATGATGTGCACAAGCACTCATGTGTTATTGTCTGCATACAATGAAGTTCATGTTTGTATTTTCTTTTCTACTACATCAATGCACACTGCACATAAGAGTACCCTTGACAAAATAATTGCTAGTTGTTTTCCTTCAGTAAAATTTGATTTCGACTTCCTGAAGCTGCGCTTGAAGATCAAGATCCTCGCAGTCACAGGCGATGAAAAGCGTTTCCTCACGAGGTTCCTTTCGAAGAAACTTTCACTTGGAAAATTTATTTCTGTTTTTCTTTGTTTCAAACTTTACCGTGGCTCTAAGTTTACTGTGGCTCTAAGTTTACTGTGGCTCTAAGTTTACTGTGGCTCTAAGTTTACTGTGGCTCTAAGTTTACAGTGGCTCTAAGTTTACCGTGGCTCTAAGTTTCCCGTGGCTCTAAGTTTACTGTGGCTCTAAGTTTACAGTGGCTCTAAGTTTACTGTGGCTCTAAGTTTACTATGGCTCTAAGTTTACTGTGACTCTAAGTTTAGTGTGGCTCTAAGTTTACTGTGGTTCTAAGTTTACTATGGCTCTAAGTTTACTGTGGCTCTAAGTTTACTATAATCCACTCCAGAGATGAGTTGGAAGTTGAAAACTCCGTTCTTTTCAGAGAAGATTTGAATGCACTTCGCTTAACTTTGAAGGTGGTCATTAATTAGCCGATTAAGTTTTGATTATACTTTGTTGTACAAATCCATACCTATATTAGAGCTGATGAAAGACGTGAGCTTAGTTCGATGTTATGCAACTTTCACAGTTGTGTTGTTCCAATGGATGGTTTTACCATTAGTGGCAGATCTTTCATTACACGATTTCTGAATTCCTGAATGAACTATTTCTGGTTGCCTTTTCTATGAAAAAAAGTCATGCATAATGATAACTTTTTAAAATTTTGCGGTCGTATTCACCTGCCCACGCGACGGGCATGCCATTTTTTAAAGCAACTGAGTGCCGTGTTGTGTGTAAGTTAAAGGATAAGAAAACAATGAAACACAAAGGTTCTCGAAAACATCAAATGTCATTTCATCAGTTTCTATATTTTTTACCATTTGAAGACGAAGAAACGAAGTTTTCACTGCACGACTGACCAAAATGTTTTTCCGCGAATGCATGCATTTAACTGTTTGATGCTGAGCTCGAGATCTGTATTCTGGTTACAAAACTCTTGTAACAATTAACGGGTGAGGTAAAAGTCACTTCACACTTCTAAATACTATTAAAACAAAACCTAATAAAGCCAAAAAAAGTGGATGGTATATCAAATGAAAGAGACTATCTTGGAGTTTTATAATTTTTCAAGAAAAGTCTTATTATTTGAATATGATATCCTTCAAATGTTGTACATTGCAGTTCAAACAAGTGCTCATTCTTTTCACAGTACTTTTCATGACTTGTTTCAAAACACCTGGACTTATTCTGTTGATTTCTTCAATTGTTACCTTTTAACTCTAGTAGAGTATTAGGCTTATTGATGTAAACCCTTTGATTAAGGTATCCCCAAAGGACACCTTAAAAGGATACCATTTGTCAGATCCAGAAATATACGAGCAAAGTCTGATGTTTTCTGATAATCTGCATAATTTAACTCATGGGTTAGTCGAATTTTATGTGGTTAAAGTTGCAAGTCTTTTGTCAGGATACAACGTGCGGATCTAAGAAAAATTCTTAGATCACTGGAACATTTCCTAGTCGATGTTCGTGGCTCTTGTTGAATGCTGTTTGAAACACGCTGAATTGCATATGCATTTCGTACTGCTCTCGGTCTACCAGAGCGTTTTTTATCAGCTGTTGATTCGGATTCTCTAAATCCTGACATCATTGCATTAATGCAATGTCTGGAAGGACTTGATCGTTGATTAAATGTTATCATGAAGTCTCTCTGCACTGTAACTAAGGATCCGTTATGTGTGAAATGACTTTCCACTATTCTTGCTCGCTATTCTTTACTATATTTTGCCCTTTTGGGATTATTGATCATGGTGAAAATTGTGAGTAATAATATAAACCTTTAATTGGTATACTCGATAGAAAATAAAACTCGAAGATTTCCTTTTTCATTTAATATATAATTCGTTTTTTGCCTTTATTAGGTTTTGTTGTAATAGTATTTAAAAGTGTGAAGTGACTTTTGCCCCAACTGTTATAACTAATTAAGCTGAAGTCTATACCATTTTACATTACAAAAACTACCGTGAAACAAGGTCACATTATACCTTCAGAAAGTACGTCTGAGGAAGATTTAGTGACTGATTCCTAACGTGCGTTACTTCAAAAACTTGATAGCGTACAATTAACTCTTAGATTGTTAACTGTCGTTGAATATGACTTTAATTATATTCAATTCAAAGAAGAAACGACTGAAATTCACCTCGGACTGTAATACATATTTAATGAAGGAAAAGTGTCGTTAGCTTGAATGAATGAGCAAGTATAAGCTATATTAAAATAGGTTTGTAATCTGCACCATTCTGACTGTGCAGTATTCCTCTATCCTCACTTATGAATGTTTGTAGTTTAGTGTAGCGTTTCTATATTTGATTTAATTCCATATTTTTAGGAATATAAAAGTCAGTTTGCGATGTTGTAATTGGGAAAACTGAATGGACGATAATTTCTGACCCAAATGTACAACGAAAAATTACTTCAAGTCACATTTCAATTACATCAGTACTTCCAGGGATAACAACCATGTTTAGAATTCAGTAAGCTAAAAGAAAACGATCGTCAAATATTTTTTTGTCATCATTGTATGACATCGAATCAAAAAAAAGTGCGGCACTGCGTATATTTTCGACGCCCGACTTCAAGACTTGGCAAAATTTTGGCCAAAAGAAGTTGATAACTGGAGCTTTCGAGCTAGTATTGTGAGCGAAGATATGATGAAAATATATTCTCACTCTAGTTTATGGTCAAATGTCATTTAGCTTGTAATCTTCATTGCGTTGCCATCCAATTCAGGCGTGTAAGTAGTTTACTTCCTCCATGTTGGAAAAATATTCACGGCTGTGATATTTTTAAAACATCTGCCAAATTTGCTGTACAAAAATCTTAAGTTTTCAAATGACGCCGGAGATAATAGTCCAACTAGAATGCAAACTTGCTTTTCGTTAGAGCCAAAGCATCTGAAAAACGGCGCCACGCAATCGAAAATGATGTCACCGAGGATAAAATTACCCCAAATGTCTTCTGTGAGGACTTTTCGATAATGGAACTCGTTTTGTGAGCAGGGTTCGAAAGCGACGATGCTGTGCCAGGCGTACCACAGGTATGCACTCAACTACATCAATGCTCTCAACTACCTGGAGACGCTCAGGCGGCAGGTCGAGTTCTGCGAGTTTGAGAAGGTGAGGCTCTTAAACCAATCACAAATACCATTCTTCTTCATCGAACAGAAACAATTAGTTCGTTATGTTCGAACAGAAACAGTCAATTCTTTATGATCGAATGGAAGAGTTCTATTTTGGAACTAGCTTGAGCGTGATTTATTTCTCTCAATAAATTGAAAACAAATACCGTATTTTCTATAAGAGAAACGATTGAGTTTCAGTAATAGACTGATTTCAATCGATAGAGCGAGCGTGATCATTCCAGTACTAACGGGAGATCCTGTAACTGCACAGATTTTCAAATCATCAGAAATAATTAACAAATTACAAAGTATATAATGCATCATTACATTTTATCAGTGATGTTGTCACCCGAATGATACTATTGCTTTAATAGACTAAATCGATAAACCCTTCAAAGAAACTCTTAAATATATGAGTGGTGCAAACCTCATTAAGTATTTTCTTCCTTCATTTTTTTAAATGCTCTCACTTTACATTATAAGATAAATTTTGGCCTGAAATTATCAGTTCGTCTAGATGTTTTCTTAGCAAAAATTATATTTCATTAACTCTAATCAGTGGGCAATTTATCATTATTTCTGTCAAAACTCAATAACTAAGAATCGATCTATTCACCTCGGTCAATCGCTAGAATTGCTAATTTATATCTTATTGATTGATAATTATATTCAGAGTCATTCAATTTGCAAAACATAAATGATGCTAATATGTGTGTACTAAACCCTAATCGACAACTACGGTGGTGGCAGTACAGAGTACATTGTAGAGGCTCGTTAAGAGGTAGCGTCTCACAGTGTAGGGTATGAGCTGTGTCAAACCATGAGAAGAACAAATAGTCTTTAGCTGATGAAAAACACTTTCAGCTCGTCCCACTATACTACTTTACATCAGGATTATTTTGTGATACTATGTTTTTTTATTACTTTCTGCCATGTGAGGGGCAGGACCAACGAAATAAAGAAGGAGTAAAGTGTAAATTTAAATTCATCAGGCTCTTCATCAACTATGTGCAGTGTTATGTTAACATCCGCATCATGAACCAACCTGCGTGTGAGAGGAACAAGCACAAAGCTGAAGGCACAAATTCTCTCATCGCTTGTTCATTTCTCCATGGTTGTCCGCTCTGCTAGGCACGATGCCCTAGTCACGGTTGCCCCATTCAGCCTGTGCCCCAGAAGCCAAGCATTGAGCTGCCCATAAGACTGATGACTTGTCATAGTCCTACAAAGAGGGCAGGGTGAATATCGAGCTCAATACGTCATGACTTGAACTTCGCTGACGAACAGGTCGATGAGATCAACTTCCATTAAAAACTTCTCTCTAGAAACCCTGCAAAGAAAATTACTTTTTACTGTGTTCGATCTCTTTTTAATGATGTTTCATTTTAAATTTTGATGTTTGGTCGTTCGTTCAGTTTCATGAGAAGAGGGCGATAAGCTTTTGACGAAAATAAATTCCCATGAGCTAAAGAAAAAAGAGTTTGCTCTATGGAAATGCCTATTTCTTTCAGAAAGTATCTAAGACTTTTCTTCTTGACCATAAATTATTTGTAAAAATAGGTTATAACTTAAGCAGAACGACAAAATAAGTTTGTAAATATTACTGCCGTTGTTTTGATAGTAGGTGTAATCGTTCATTGATGTGCAGAATTTATAGATACACAACTGATGTAGCATGCCTGGAATAATAATAACACATTTTTCTCAAGTAATGATTACAAGAAAATTTTTGACTTGCCTTTCAAACTCTAGGTATGCCCTTGCATTTCTTTATGTCTGAATATAAACTAGAAACAGTATGCAATTAGTACGAACCAAGTAAAGTAACTTCAACCCCCACAGCAAGGGAGAAACAATACGTTTTTGCACTCATTTTTCCGCCCATGAATTGATTGCCTGGACCGGCCTTTTATCAGTCAAGTTCTGAACAGCCCCGCCGTCTGCGCTTCAGAATTAGCTGGTGTTTGATGAAGGTCTTCCACTGAAGAATTTATTTTCCTGAGCTAAATTTAGACCATCTGTCTAACACACATTGATTATTTTACCTGACTGCTGTCTGCCAGGTAAGATGCTTGAGCGTAGGTGAGGGGTTTGATAAACACTCCTGCTTTTCAGACACACGCTAAATATGGCAGGAAAGCAGGCAAACTGGTTGAACGCTGCCTCAATTTCGGGAAGTTTTCACTAACCGTTGTATGATAATTTTGAAACATAGTGCGTATTAAAAACCTGGTAGTAGACGTGTTTATGTAATTTTATCTCGTTTACTCAGCCGTAAATGAAGAAACTTATGCGCCCGAAAACAAACTGATCTAGATTTTTTACTAATTCACTTAACGAATTTTGTGAACTGATTCTCAAGTAACTAACTCGTTACACAAATTATTATAATGTGACCTTCATCAGCCGAAATGGGATAGAAATTTCCATGGTACATCTTATTGAACTGGACAACATTTAGGGTGCACTTCACTCGACTGAACAACATTTAGGGTGCACTTCACTCGACTGAACAACATTTAAGGTGCACTTCACTCGACTTGAACAATATTTAGGGTGCACTTCACTCGACTGAACAACATTTAGGGTGCACTTCACTCGACTGAACAACATTTAGGGTGCACTTCACTCGACTTAAACATCATTTAGGGTGCACTTCACTGGGTTGAGGAACATTCATGTGATGAATAATGTGAAAAAATGACGCTATTGTTCCAAAATCGTTAGTGGCAATATCGGATAACTTTGAACAGACCATTGTTTAACACCTTTTCAAAGTCTCTCCACGAGCTGTATTTTTTTAATTCTATTAAAAAAGTTATCTGTTATTGTCATTGTCCACGATGTCTTTGTTACAATGGAAACTGCGAACTTCAAAGTAACATATCTGTAATAATGGAGTAGGGTGAACACTCGACGCATTTCTAAACCTTTAAGCTCCAAATCTGTACAAAAATTGCTGCGTCGCTAATTAAACGTTGTCCTAAAAATTTTCACGAAGTTCAATTTAAGTTAAGTCGTCATTGGTGCATGAAGCAGTAACTGGACCTCGACTCTTGCCCGCAGGTGTAGACTGGTTCACCAGGTTCTTAGTACACTTCAACTAAATTATTCACTCTTTTGACAGTATCAAATTCTCGTATCTTATTTGTACGACCATACACGCACAAATTTGAGCATTATTTCACTGTTCTAAGAATTTGAAATCTAATCTTCCAGTTGAGTTACTTTATTTAATCATTAAGACTAAACCTTCCCCGAGGTTCTTTTTGGCTCCCTTCTCTCTCCATTTATATTATTCAGCTTCAGTCTCTCCTAATGGACAGATCAAGAATGGAGTCAATATACCAATGAATCTGAAGAGAAGCCTTCCATTCAAGACCCGGATGCCCTTAATCAAAACCTCTCACGTCTGAGCATCAAGGGCTCCTTAAGCGCAAAGAACACTGTAGCGAAATTGAGGGGATCTCAGTAAGAGAGTTCGCTGAGTGCCTCAACGTAGAGAAGGAATTTGCTGCCCAATCCTCAGAATTTGTAGCCTAGAGTTTATTTTGGCAGCTCGTCTTGTACTGCTGTGTTGTAATTTGCATCGACGAGCAGGACGATGTTATCTCAATCCACGGTCCGACGAGCGCTCAAAATTATCTGTTTGCTTATAGAAGTTTTACGAAAGCGTGGTAAACTGCTTCAGACTTTTCTCGAGTATTTATTCATATGGTTTCAAAAGTCCGAAATAAAGTTTTATTCATGGTATGTGTTCAATTAAACCGTTGCAGAGTTCAAAAGGTTTTTCTTGCATGATTTTCATCATCCCTTCAGACAATCACGGATTTACACATTTATTTTCTCATACCTAAAACAATATTTTGTTTATTCAAGTATTCCACGTGCCCCATTTACTAACGCATTGAAAATATTAGTATTAAAATTTTTGGTGCAAAATCTAGCAAATCTTTTATTAATCGAAAATACTTTGACGCCTCTATTAATAAGAAATTTTAATAAAGTATACATTAGGAAAACCTCGAAGCCTTCGGCATTGCCTGGAGCCCATTTTAATCTACATGGAAGACCTCAAAACCTTCTTTGTTAAGAATACCTGGAGCCCATTTCAATCTAGAAGACCTTGAAAGGCCTCCACCTAGAAGATCCCTAGACTTCCTCTATTCCGAACAGTTTGAGAAGCACTCTATCAAGGAGTTCTCGTGAAGCCCTTCAGTACGAACAACTTGAAATCTCCTTCAAGTAAAAAGCTTATAAAAACCCTCATTAAGAAGACCTCATCAAGGCTCACAGCAAGAAAATCTAAAAACCTTCTTTCCTGAAGAGATCTGACGCCTGGAGGCTGCTGTCTCACAAATAATGTACGGCAGCTGACAAAAAATTATCGAAAACATAATTAATTTACTCACCTGAACCTTTTTTTTTTTATGTCTATTATAGTTTATGAATAACTTCTTCTTAGAATATGAAAGATTCTAAGTTACATCTCATCTTCAAAAAAGTGAGGTGACTTCATGAGAAGCTAAATAATTGACTGCTTTTTGGGGAAGCCGAAGCCTAAATCATTCGACCTTAAAATTGTTTGATTTTAATTAGCAGTACGATTACAGCTCATGCGTTTTAATTATCGGTTAATAATAATTACTCCAGCTTGCCAGAATCCAGTTACTGAATCTGCTCACTCCTCTTACCTTCTGGTGTTGAAGTAGTGAGGCAATGATCATTAAACGCGCTTGGTTAGCGGAAACGCTGCGAATGTTTTTCATGCCCTGCAACCGGAATGGAAAATTTGATGAGTTTTTATGCATGGAAGGAAAAGATAAGTAGTTTCATGCATGTATACAGATGAAAATTTTCTTTCCCACTTTTATTTGCAACCATTCATTACTATAACATGAGTCACCACAGCTAAGATACAAACGATCATGACGTATTTTTTTTATAAGTTGTTTTGGCTGACGTACGAAGCTCTTCTCTGAGTCACAGTTACATTCATAAATGACGGCGTCCAGAACTAGTGATTGGCCCATACAACATAACGAAGTCGTCCTTCATGAGGTAGGTTGAAGCAGTCAAGTTTAAACATTGATTTCCATTATAGGATATAGATGTGTTTGTGTACTATTGAACCACACATTCAGACTACAAACAACTGTTATCATTACGGCTCCCTGTCATTCTATCTCTAGTCATGATGGTTGTCTAAATTTTAGCTTTAAAATTAATTTTTGAGCCTAAACAACTCGGTTGCAAGCCAAAAATGGTATAATGAATGAAAGAATGAAGTGTATTTGCGCTTAGAACTCTAAGAAAGCTGTCAGGCAAAAAACAAAAAACAGTAGCAGTGACTTCGAGGTTGTGACAGAGCAGCACAACTGGGGAAATACAACAGGATTTCTGACTTGTCTCAGATTCTAGGATTCTGGCAGCAATTGTATGATAAAGTGTGGGAAGGCATGACCAGAATGTCCATCGACTTCGATGGATTCCAGGATCCACACCTGAGGGATGCGCCAGAAATGGCTGTCAGAGAGTGTGTACTTCACCCCTTCAACATCCAGCCTCCAGACTCTGCAAATTGCAATGCAGTGGACAGCAGGTAGATTGTGCCAGGACTGCGTTCAGGTGCTCCCCAACGATGCACTTAGCAATGCATGCAGCGTGTTCTGACGGCTCCTGGAAGCGATGGTGGAAACAAGGAGACAACGTCGGCTGAATTACGTACGGCATTCAATCGCTGGACTTGTCAGCGTATTCTAATTTTTTGAAACACAACCATTACCACTTGTAATATTTTTTATCTAGAAGGAAGAAAATGTGGCACTTATCCCGTACAATTTTCCTCGTCTTATATTCACAATACGCTCTCGAAAATCACGGCAATAATTTTTTGGCTCAGAGTTGTCCGTTTTGTCCAAAATCACTTTGCAATTTCGTTCAGAGGAATCGACAGTTTACGAGCTTTTGTTTCAAATGAGTTTTTTACGAGGAAGAAACGATGTGCTGTAAAATGATTGTGCTCTGAGGACCAATACAAATAGTTTTAGTTCGCTAAACTTCCACTAAGTGCTATCATCATATATTTTGCTGTGAAGATAATATCTTTACACAACCATCTTCTTTGTAGGCGTTCTAAATTTATTTTAAGAGATATCGTGAAAAAATATGCTGCTCTGTACGACAGTGAAAGTCATAAAAGTTCGGTGATGTTATTTTCCAAACTTCGAATTAAGGTAGGAGCCCTAGAGAGGTCTTAGAGATAGTTTGGTTTTCCTTCTTCTTTACATTACTGACTGATGACTAAGATCGAGTATTTCGACTTGAACTGAGAGTTTAAGGATTGTATCACATTACATGTTTGAAATATGTAAAATGTACTGGGCTATTTAATAATATCTCGAAAGAGTTCATTGAAAAATATGTCACGACTTTTTATTACCAGATGCAAGAAAAATTGGTGTGATTTCTGATAGCCACTTGCATAAAAAGATTAGAAACTTAACCCTCCGTACGGCTACACTTCGTAGGAATAAAGTTGTGAAGTGTGAGTAGACAGTTCGACGTCAAACACC